>PVKV010021806.1:15332-36871 GCA_004027835.1 Alouatta palliata | reverse complement strand
AGCCCCCCAATGATATAAAGGAAGCCCCCCAGTGCTGTGAAGAAGCCCCCAGTGCTGTGAGGAAGCCCCCAGTGCTGTGAGGGAGCCCCCCAGTGCTGTGAGGGAGCCTCCCAGTGCTGTGAGGGAGCTCCCATTGCTGGGAGGACCTCCTATAATCTATGAGGAAACCCAGGTCCTATGGAGTCTGCACATGTGTGCTCTGGTCAACATCCCCAGCTCATGTTCCAGCTGACAGATTTCAGAAAGTGCCTCCAAAAACACCATTCCTTAGCCATTACATCATCCCCAGCCACTGAGTCTTCCCAGCTGAAGACTCAGACATCCTTGAGGAGAGATGGCCACTTCTTCTGTTCCCTATCCATATTCCTGGTCCACAGAATTTGCCCACATAATGAAATGGTTTTTTGCCACTAACAGTATGACTGGGTTCACACTAGTTGTAACCAGACTATTCCAGAAGATGCATAGATAGGTTCATTGTCCTCGCTTCACTGTTGAGGAGACAGATGTACCAGAGGTTGGGTAACCTCAATCTGTCCAGCTCCAAAGCCCTGCCATTTCTTCTACACAACCTGACCTCCGACGATAAAATAATTTTGCTTCTAAGATAAGGTAGAACTCACAAGGACAGGCCACTGGCCAACAATCTGTACAACTCTGGTGCTTGCAAAACTTAAGGACATCAGTTCAATCTATGAATTATGGCATTATTCAAAATGGGAAACACTGAGTGAGCTGATAAAGCAGGTGGCCCATCAGGCAAGCACCACGGAAGACTCTCAGCTGTGACCAGGACGCAGCTTCCAAAGCCACACGCGTGTAACATGCTCTGTTAACGGGGGTCTGAAGAAAGCTGCAGCCTGCGGCTTATTTGTGGTAGTACCTCTCCCGGCAATAGCGAAGGTCTGGAAGCTGAGCGCAGTGGCACCATCCAGCTTGGGCAATAGGGCGAGAACCCATCTCAAAAAGTAAGTGTAAATCAGTAAGTACATAAATAATACTGCCTACGGTTTCTTTTCAGTTATTTTGTCTTTAGGATTTACACTGCTAGGATGTACAATACAATTTGTTTTGAAGTCACTTGAAATAATTCCGCTCTGTATAGTTAAGGCACCAACTCGATTCGTGGTCTGGTTATTTTGATTCATTTTACTTTTAGGTTGTTTTTCTTTTTTTGTGGAGACGAAGTCTGCCTGTTTCCCAGGCTGGTCTCAAACTCTCAGCTTCAAGCAATCCTCCCACTTTGGCCTCCCAAAATGCTGGGATTACAGGTGTGAGCCACAGTGCCTGACTGCTTCCAATTTTTAAAGACTACTACTTCCCCACAACTTTTGACTTCATTTTATTTTAAAACTATATTAAAACATCCAGGCGGGGCATGGTGGCTCACGCCTGTAATCCCAGCACTTTGGGAGGCTGAGGTGGGCGGATCATTTGAGGTCAGGAGTACATCAAGACCAGCCAGACCAACATGTCGAAACCCCATCGCTACTAAAAATATAAAAAATTAGTCGAGTATGGTGGCAGGCTCCAGTAATCCCAGCTATCCAGGCCAAGCACAGTGGCTCACGCCTGTAATCCCAGCACTTTGGGAGGCCAAGGCAGGAAGATCACCTGAGGTCGGGAGTTTGAGACCAGCCTGACCAACATGGAGAAACCCCGTCTCTACTAAAAATACAAAATTAGCCAGGCGTGGTGGCACATGCTTGTAATCCTATCTACTCCGGAGGCTGAGGCAGGAGAAATGCTTGAATCCAGGAGGCGAGATTGCACTTGACCTCGTGATCCACCTGCCTTGGCCTCCCAAAGCGCTGGGATTACAGGCCTCAGTGAGCCACTGCGCCTGGCCAATACACCTATTTAAAACCTTCCAGGGGTTTCCTACTGGCTGCCAGACAAAGATCATATTTCTTAACATGGCCAATGACTCTAGGCATGACAGGGCCCTCGCCTTCTTCTGCCCTCCCACCCCAGCCCTTGTCCATTTATGCTGATGGGGCTTGGACCCGTTTCCTTTACTGCTTCCCGGCATGCAGGAACTCTACAGTTCACCACTGTAATCTGAGCCACCACCAAAATGCCCAGTACAGAGCTGGTGCTCAATTTTTTGTTTAGTGAATGGTTGCTACAATGTATGTAATATGGGAATCATGAAAATTTGATCTAACTCACCCATCTGTGGCTAGTACCATTTTATTTTATTATTTATTATTTTTTATTTTTTTAAACCCCGCTCCACTGCTAGTACCATTTTAAAGATAAATCTTTGGCCGGGCATGGTGGCTCACGCGTGTAATCCCAGCACTTTGGGAGGCCAAGGCAGGTGGATCACCTGAGGTCGTAAGTTCAAGACCAGCCTGGCTGACATGCTGAAACCCCACCTCTGCTAAAAATACGAAAAAATAAAAATAAAGATAAATTGGCAGGGTGCAGTGACTCACACCTGTAATCCCAGCACTTTGAGAGACTGAGGCGGGTGAATCACCTAAGGTCAGAAGTTTGAGGCCAGCCTGGCCAACATGGTGAAACCCCGTCTCTACTAAAAAATACAAAAATTAGCTGGGTGTGGTGGCGCGCATCTGTAGTCCCAGCTACTCAGGAGGCTGAGGCAGGAGAGTTGCTTGAACCCAGGAGGTGGAGACTGTAGTGAGCCAAGATTGTGCCACTGCACTCCAGCCTGGCGCCTGGCAACAGAACAACACTCTGTCTCAAAAAAAAAAAAAAAAAAAAAAAAAAGCTATTTCTTTCTTTAGGCTCTACTTTTACAGAGACAACACTGAATGCCAATCACAGCATGGCGTGAGTCCGTTGAAGGAGAGCAGCTCACCAAATCCCCATGTTTTCTTCCTATTTCCCGACAGATCTGCTATTCGATTCCATTTAGATCCAGACCAGCTTTGATTTGGTCCAAGTGAGAACTGAGGGCTTTGCTGGGCACAGTGGCTCACGCCTGTAATCCCAAGAGGGATTTGGGAGGCTGAGACGGGTGGATCACGAGGTCAGGAGTTTGAGACCAGCCTGGCCAGCATAATGAAATCCCGTCTCTACTAAAAATACAAAAATTAGCCAGTCATGATAGCACATGCCTGTAGTCCCAGCTACTTCAGAGGCTGAGGAGGGATAATCGCTTGAACCCAGGAGACAGAGGTTGCAGTGAGCTGAGACCATGCCATTACACTCCAGCCTGGGTAACAGAGTGAGACCCTGTCTAAAAAAAAAAACAAAACCTGAGGGAGTAGGAGGTGTGACCAGCAAACATATTCTGTAAAGGGCCAGAGAATAAATATTTCAGGTCTGTGGGTCACATATTGTCTGTATTGCATATGCTTTCTTTACAGCTCTTTAAAAATGTAGAAATCATTCTCAGCCCTAGGGACGTACAAAAAAAGGTCAGTGGGATCTGGCCCATACGCCTGTGGTTTGCCCGTCCCTGACCAAAATTATAGCTGTTCAAAGAGACATGATCCTTTTTAAAAACCTAACTAAACTTTCTTTTCCTCTTTCTAGTACCCAGGAGTCAGGAAATCTGAGTATACTTGAAATCCACCTGAAATGTGCTCTCTAACTCGGGTTGGTGACACTGTCCTGTGTACTGTAATGTAATATACTCTATGCTGCCTTGCAGAGGAGTCCACGCAGTCCCATCCTCTCGCCAGGTGCCGCGCCTAGCAGAGGACCATCTCCCACAGTGCCACCTACTAGCTGCTACCCAGAGCAGTGCTGACTAATGAGCACCCACAGTTCCACTGGAAAGTCTAGAGTAATTCCAGTCTAGCAAACAGTAACACTGAGGCATTTATAAAGGCAGAAAATGACTGAAGACAGCACGACAGTAAGGTCCTGAGGCTGCATCTCTATAGTGTTGTATTTATTACCAGTCCTCCCAAAATACCTTCTCCAGGATGGTGTTTAGGACACTAACTATATATCACCACAGCAGAGTGAGTTTTCACTTTGTGTGTGAAAAGTTTTAGGCAGCTGTGGCTCAGAAACCACAAGCCAGTTGTGCATCTGCCTTCTACCCTGGCTTCCACAGCTTCTATTGCGAAGAGGTGTTTAGTCAATAAATGACTCATTCTGAGGAAAACATCTGTCAAAAAATCACTTTATTTTTCAAACAAGGTTTGGAGAGCTATCATTTGAACTGTAATATTCAAATAACATCATAGATAGTAAATCCTGTTAAAATCTGTATCAAAAAATATTTCTAACCCAAAGGTCCACATATGTCCCCTAAAGACAAAACAAAATTCTAGTATCAAATAGTATCAAAGGCATTTTAATGGTTTTGCAATTTTTTTTTTTTTTTTTTCTGATTTCAGCTCGCTGTGTCCCCTGCCTCCCAGATTCAAGAGATTCTCTTGCCTCAGCCTCTGAGTACCTGGGATTACAAGCACCTGCCACCACACCCAGCTAATATTTTTGTATTTTCAGTAGAGATGGGGTTTTGCCATGCTGACCAGTCTATTCTCAAACTCCTGGTAAAGTGATGTACCTACCTCGGCCTCCCAAAGTGCTGGGATTAGAGGTGTGAGCCACCATGTCCAGCCTGCAATTTGTTTTAATGGACTCTGAGCTGAATACTCTGTTACAGCTGGTAAATTTAAATTCACATCAAAGCTTTAAGACCCTGGCCAGACTCACTGGCTCACTCCTGTAATCCTAGCACTGTGAAAGACTGAGGCAGGCAGTTTGAGGTCAGGAGTTTGAGATCAGCCTGGGCAGCATGACAAGACCCCATCTCAACTAAAAATACAAAAATTAGTCGGACATGGTGTCTTGTACCTGTAGTCCCAGCTACTCAAGAGGCTGAGGTCAGAGAATCACCTGAACCCAGGAAGCGGAGGTTGCAGTGAGCCAAAATCACCCCACTGCACTCCAATATGGGTGACAAAGTGAGACTCCATCTCAAAAAAAAAAAAAAAAAAAGGAAAAAGAAAATGAAGGGCTGGCCATGGTGGCTCACTCTTGTAATCCCAGCACTTTGGGAGGCTGAGGTGGGGTGGATCACCTGAGGCCAAGCGTTCGAGACCAGCCTGGCCAACATGGTGAAACCCTGTCTCTACTAAAAGTACAAAAATTAGCAAAGGGTGTGGTGGTGCACACTTGAAGTCCCAGCTACTCAGGAGACTGAGGCAGGAAAATTGCTTGAACCTGGGAGACAGGTTGCAGTGAGCCAAGATCACGCCATAGCACTCCAGCCTGGGCAACAGAGCGAGACTCCACTTCAAACTAAAAAAAAAAGAAGAAGAAAGACGAAAATGAGGAATCCTAACCCTTGGAGGCAAGGACCCTTTTCCCACAGACAGCCTCTCTCGCAGGCACTGCCTGCACTGGGCACATGCGCTGTGGAAATGGGAGCTGCACTCCCTCCTTGCCCAGCAGCCACCCCTCTCCTCCACTCTTCCTGTCAGCACTACGCTTGGTGGGTCAGAGGTACTCCAGCTTTCAGATGGCAAAACACAGAAAGCATCAAAACCTAAATGCTCGAAAGGCTCCACAACATCTAGCGTGGCCATAAAATAACACAAAAAATTGGAATCACAAAAGTGTGTAAGAGATCTTAAATTTTTAAAATGAGAAATGTGTGGATTATGCAAATGTTTTAAAAATTCATGAAAATGCCAACTAAAAACATAACACAAAATAGCTTAACTGATTATATGTAAAAATGTATGCATACAGCCAGGTGCGGCGGCGTATGTCCGAGCTACTTGGGAGACTGAGGCAGGAGGATTACTGGATTACTTGAGCCCAGGAGTTGGAGGCCAGCCTAGACAACATAGTGAGACCCTGTCTCTTTAAAACACACCACACACATATGCATTCGAGAAACTTAATTCAAAAACGGGCAAAGGACTTTAAGAGATCTTTCTCCAAAGAAACATAAATGGCCAATGAACCTGAGAAAAGATGCTCAACATCACTAATTAGGGAAAGACGAATCAAAATGACGGTAAGATGCCACCTCACAGCCATGAGGATGGCTACCATTAAAAACAACAATAAGGCCGGGCATGGTGGCTCACATCTGTAATCCCAGCACTTTGGGAGGCCAAGGTGGGTGGATCACCTGAGGTCAGGAGTTCAAGTCCAGCCTGGCCATCATGGTGAAACCCCATCTTCATAAAATAATAATAATAATAATAAAGTAAGTGTTGGCAAGGATGTGGAGAAATGGGAGCCTTTGTACTGTTGGTAGGAATGTAAAATGGTGCTCATTCCTTATTGGGTCCTTGGAAAAATAAAAAATAAAATTAAAAGGAATATAATATGGTACAGCTGTTGTGAAAAACAGGACGGAAGTTCCTTAAAAAATTAAAAACAGAATTTCAGTATGATCCGGCAATCTCACTTCTAGATCTATACCCAAAAGAACTGAAAGCAGGATCTTGAAGAAGTATTTGCACACTCATGTTCATAGTTTTTTTTATAGCCAAAAGATGGAAGGAACTCAAGTGTCAGCTGATGGATGGATGGATGAACACAATCCAGTATATCCATACAATGGAGTATTATTCAGCCTTAAAAGGGAAGGAAATTCTGACACACACTACAACATGGAAGAACCTTAAGGACACTATGGTAAGTGAACTAAGCTGGTCACAACAAGACAAATACTGTAGAATTCCACTTATATGAAGTCCCTCTAGTAGTCCAATTCATAGAGACAGGAAGTAGAATGGTGGTTGCCAGGGGCTTTAGGGAGGGAAACAGGCAGTCAATGTTTAATGGGTATAAAGTTTCGGTTGGACAAGATGAAGCATTCTGGAGATGGATGGTGGTGATGGTTGTTCAACAGTATTAATGAGCTTAACACTACTGAACTACACATTGAAAAATGGTTAAGATGGTAAATTTCGTTTTTGTTATGTGTAGTTTACCATAACAAAACATTGGAAAAAAAGAGCCGGGCACAGTAGTTCATGCTTGTAATCCCAGAATTTTGGGAGGCGGAGGAGGGCAGATCACCTGGGGTCAGGAGTTCAGGACCAGTTAGACAAACATGGTAAAACCCCGTCTCTACTAAAAATACAAAAATTAGCCGGGCGTGGTGGTGGGCACCTGTAACCCCAGCTACTTGGGAGGCTGAGGCAGAAGAATCACTTGAAGCCGGGAGGCAGAGGTTGCAGTGAGCTGAGATCACATCACTGCACTCCAGCCTGGGCAACAGCAAGACTCCGTCTCGGGGGTGTGGGGAGGGCGGAGGAAGGATGCACAAACATGTAACTAAATTTAGAAGAATGTAAAGTTTAGCAATTTAATGTTTATTATACTCCTTTTTCGTGTCAAGTTGAATTCCTAACATTTTAAATGCAAAAAATGTAGAAGCCTTCATAAAATGCCTGAGAGAATATGTAACAGAACACATATGCTTGTCACTCAGGCGTCATGTTCTGGAACTGCGATCACAGTACCTACCCATCCACAGCCCCTTCTGAGTGACCCAACCCCACTGGCTGGCCCTGCTCAAGGCGGACCTCCCTTGTGCAGGTGGCAGCAGCCCACTCCTCCCCAGGCACCACTCCCTGGACCAGGCAGCCCTCCAGCACCCAAGGCTAGTCCCCAGCCCACTGGTCGGCGCCTGGGAGGTGGTGTGAGGGGAAGGAGCTCAGGCACACTCTCTGAGGAGGGTGCTGGGAAAGGGAAAGTACAGGGCAGGTAAGGCTGGGTGGGCCCCCGCTGTGGGGGAGAGTGTACAGATGGAACTGACAGTGGAGGTCAACCACCGAATTGAAGCGGAAGGCCAAGAGCCCTGGTATGCAACCAGATCCTGCTAGAGCACAGACCATGGGTTCCCTTTGCCCAGGAGCTCAGCAAGGCAGTGTTCCAAGGATCCCACAGATTCCTGTTTCCCACCACCCACCTAACTTCAAGTCAGCCTGCTCCCAGCTAAAGTCACCCCGAGGACCTGACTAAAACAGCCAAACATTCCAGCGCCAATCACAGATGGCAAACAGTACAATTAGCTGGGTGTGGTGGCACGTGCCTGTAGTCCCAGCTACTTTGGGGGCTGTAGTGGGAAGATCACTTGAGCCCAGAAGCTCCCTGTTGCAGTGAGCCGAGATTGAGCCACTGCACCCCAAACTGGGTGAAAAAGTGAGGCCCTATCTCAAAATAAAATAAAATAAGCTGCTCTGTCCCATTCTCAAGTCCCTGAGGCATGGCCTCAGAACCAGAGCTTTAAACAGGAGTTTTATATCGCACGCCAGACAACACATGGACTCAATTACCATACTGCCTTCTGTGTGAATCTTCCAGAAACAATAACTAAACTGGCAGGGGCTAACAATCCAAAACAAGGAGCTACCATCTGCCAAGGGCAGGAACGGGCCAGGCTCCAGACTTTGCACACACTTGTGAGCAGGGCACCACCGGCACCAGGCCTGCTGGCTCTTTCCGCCAAGGACCATGCCTCTCAGCTCTTAAGTGCCTCTGCTAACAGTTTCCAGACTGAACTTCTTCTATATGATATGCCCACTCTACATGTCCTCCTAAACAGTGCACACAAGTCAGAACCATCGGTCATCCACTCAGAGCTGCACACTGATGCAAGACAGCACTCCCCAGGGCCTGCAGCCACTTCCTTCACCCCCACTGAGGACGCACAGTTAGGCTTCGAGTTCCCCTATCTGTGCTGGTTTTTATCTCCTTGTCTCTTTTGTCATCAGCGTAATCATTTGAGGAAGTAAAGGACACATACATTCCTACGAAAGGATAGACTGAGAGTAAGTCAAGCTGGCATTTGTGAACATGAATGATAAAAGGCAAAAACTTCTAGCTGAAATGTAGCACTCCTTCAATTATGAAGGCAGACAACAAGCCCCAGAGTTTTAACAAGAAGAGCAACAGGATTTTCCAAAGCATGAGAGTATCACAGAAATCTCATCACTCCTCCCAAAGGAATTACCAGAGCCAGTGCTCAATCTGGTTACTTAGCTAACCACTGGGACGATCACCAATTTGGTTCAATACAGTATTTGATAACTGTATTTCAAAATAATTGGTTCTCTTCTTAATCTATTTATTTCCTTTAAAAGGCTGTTTTAAGAGGCCCCCAGAGGCCAAGCAGACATGAAAATTTAAGGCCTCCCCTCCCCTACCAGGGTTTATACTTTGTATCACTTTAGCAGTTTCAGGCTTTCCTTCTAAACAATTTCAGACAGTTTTAACAATTTGCAACAAAAATGTAAGCTGCGAATAGGATGTTACTTACCATTAGTAGCAACTTTCTATTTCTGCTATTAACCAGTATTTTTTTTTTTTTTTTTTTTTTTTGGACACGGAGTCTTGCTCTGTCACCCAGGCTGGAGTGCAGTGGCGCGATCTCAGCTCACTGCAACCTCTGCCTCCTGGGTTCAATTGATTCTCCTGCCTCAGCCTCCCGAGTAGCTGGTATTACAGGTGACTGCCTGCCACTATATCCTGTTAATTTTGTATTTTTAGTAGAGACAGGTGTTGAACCACGTTGGCCAGGCTGGTCTCCAGCTCCTTACCTGAGGTGATCCACCCACCTTGGCCTCCCAAAGTACTGGGATTACAGGTGTGAGCCACCGTACCTGGCCTCACAAGTATTACTTTTCTAAAGTTACTTGCAGAGAAACGTAACTATATATAAACTAGAGTACAGGAACCCCAACAAAATGCGTTATACCCAGGATCATTAACCATAGAACCTGCTGACACTTATGCACAGAATGCTAATCCTGGAAATAAGTCATACTTCACTGACCATGTATCATCAATTCTAAGGCACACTTTTGCTTTTGGGTTGGTGTTTTTTTTGAGATGGAGTTTCGCTCTTGTTGCCCACGCTGGAGTGCAATGGTGTGATCTTGGCTCACTGCAACCTCTGCCTCCTGGGTTCAAGCAATTCTCCTGCTTCAGCCTCCTGAGTCCTTGGGATTACCCACCACCACACCCAGCTAATCTTCACCCTCCCAAAGTGCTGGGATTATATGCACAAGCCACTGTGCCCCACCTAAGGCACACCTTTAAATGTTTGAAGTGGAAAGCATCCTTTACTGATGTGGCAAAAAAACACCACGTCAGTAGGCACTGGGAGCATCTTTAGCAGTGTATCGCACTGGTGCACTTCAGATTCAACAGACTACAGGCACCTCATTTTACTTTAGTGCACTCAGCAGATACTATGTTTTTCACAAGTTGAAGATACGTGGCAGGCTCTGTACGGAGAAAACAAGCCCACTGGTGTCAGTTTTCCAAAAACAGGAGCTCACTTTGTGTCTGTGTTACATTTTGGTCATTCTTCAGTATTTCAAACTTTGTCATTATGCCTGTTATGGGGATCTGTGATCAGTGATCTCTGCTGTTCCCGTTGTATTTTATTGGCGTGTCACAAACCTGTATTAGACAGCGAACTTCACGGGTAAGTGCTGTACCCCAACTGCTCTACTGACCAGCTCTTCTGCCCATCTCTCTCCCTCTCCTTGGACCTCCTTATTCCGTGAGACACCACAATATTGAAATTAAGCCGATTAATAACCTTACAATGGCCTCTAAGTGTTCAGGTGAAAGAAAGAGAAACACCATCTCCCACTTAAAATCAAAAGGCAGAATGTATTAAGCTTGGTTAGAAAGTCATGTCAAGGCCGGGCGCGGTGGCTCACGCCTGTAATCCCAGCACTTTGGGAGGCCGAGGCGGGTGGATCACGTGGTCAAGAGATCGAGACCATCCTGGTCAACATGGTGAAACCCCGTCTCTACTAAAAATACAAAACTTAGCTGGGCATGGTGGCACGTGCCTGTAGTCCCAGCTACTCGGAAGGCTGAGGCAGGAGAATTGCTTGAACCCAGGAGGCGGAGGTTGTGGTGAGCCGAGATCACGCCATTGCACTCCAGCCTGGGTAACAAGAGAAAAACTCCGTCTCAAAAAAAAAAGGAAAGTCATGTCAAAAGCCAAGAAAGTCCAAAAGTCCAAAAGCTAGGCCTCTTGCATCAAAAAGTTATCCAGGCCAGGAACAGCAGCTCACACCTGTGGTCCCAACACTTTGGAAGGCTGAGGCAGGAGGGCTGCTTGAAAGGAATCACCATTCTGGAAAGGAACCTAAGAGATAGCCTAGGCAACACAGTGAGACTTCACGTCTAAAAAAAAAAAATTTGTGGGGAGTACAGAGTTTTGCACTTGTTGCCCATGCTGGAGTGCAGTGGCGTGATCTTGGCTCACCACAGCCTACACCTCCCGGGTTCAAGCAATTCTCTTGCCTCAGCCTCCCAAGTAGCTGGGATTACAGGCATGCGCCACCACACCTGGCTAATTTTGTATTTTTTAGTAGAGACGGGGTTTCTCCATGTTGGTTAGGCTGGTCTCGAACTCCCAACCTCAGATAATCTGCCCACCTTTTGGCCTCCCAAAGTGCTGGAATTACAGGTGTGAGCCACCATGCCCAGCCTACAAAATTTTTTTAAAAAATTAGTTGGGCATACTGGCACATCCCTGTAGTCCCAGTTACTCAGGAGGCTGAGGTGGGAGGACCACTTTAGCCTAAGAGGTCAAGGCTGCAACCAGCTATGATCTCACTACTGCATCCGACCCTGAGCAATAGAATGAGACCCTATCTCTCAAACACAAAGTTATCCAAGGCCAGGTGCAGTGGATTGCACCTGAGGCCGAGGCAGGAGGACCACTTGAGGCCAGGAGTTCAAGACCTACCTGAAGACCTGCCTGGACAACACAGGGAGAATGTATCTCTTTAAAAAAACAAAATGGGGCTGGGGGCAGTGGCTCACGCCTGTAATACTAGCACTGAGGGAGGCCGAGGTGGGAGGATCACGAGGTCAAAGGATCAAGACCATCCTGGCCAACAGGTGATACCCCACCTCTACTAAAAAAAAAAATTAGCTGGACGTGGTGGTGGTACGTGCCTCAGGAGGCTACTCATGAGGCTGACACAGGAGAACTGCTTGAACCCGGGAGGCAGAGACTGCAGTGAGCCGAGATCACGCCACTGCACTCCAGCTTGGCAACAGAGCAAGGCTCCATCTCAAAAAAAATTACATGCCTGTAATCCCAGCACTTTGGGAGGCCAAGGTGAGTGGATCATTTCAGGTCAGGAGTTCAAGACCAGCTGGTCAATATGGTGAAACCCCCTCTACTAAAAATACAAAAATTAGCCAGGCATGGTGGCTCATGCCTGTAGTCCCAACTACTTGGGAAGCTGAGGCAGGAGAATCACTTGAACCCGGGAGGATGCAGTGAGCTGAGATCATGCCACTGCACTCCAACCTGGGCAACAGAGCAAGACTCATCTCAAAAAAAAATTTCCTTTAGGTTCTTAAAGGAAATTAAAAGTGCTACCCCACTCAACACATAAATAAGACAATGGCCAGGCCCGGTGACTCACAGCTGTAATCCCAACACTCCGGGAAGCTGAGGCAGGCAGATTACTTTGAGGTCAGGAGTTCAAGACCAGCCTGGCCAACATGGCGAAACCCCATCACCACTACTAATAAAAAAAGAAGTTAACTGGGCACAGTGCTGCAAATCTGCTATCCCAGCTACTCGGGAGGTTGAGGCAGGAGAACTACTTGCACCCAGGAGGCAGAGGTTGCAGTGAGCCATGATCATACCACTGTACTCCAACCTGGGCAACAAACAGTCTCAATAAAAGAAAGGGACGGAGGGAAAGAAAGTGAAACAGCCTTATTGGTGATATGGGGGAAGTATGAGTGGTGTGGACAGATCAAACCAGCCACAACATTCCCTTAAACTGAAGCCTCATCCAGAACCAGGCCCAAATTTTCTTCAATTCTATGAAGGCTGAGAGAGATAAGATGAGGAAGAAAAGCTGGAAGCAGCAGAGGAGAGGCTGATTCATGAGGTTTACGTAAAGAAGCGGTCCCCATTAACACAAAAGAACAAGGTAAAACAGCAAGTGCTAACTAAAAGAAAAGCTACACCAGGTTATCCAGAAAGTCTAGCTTAGATCACTACTCTTGCCTATACTCTGGAAATGGAATAACACATTACGGAACATTTTAAGCCCACTGTTGAGATCCACTGCTCAGAAAAAGATTTATTTCAAAATATTACTGCTCATTGACAATGCACCTGGTCACTCAAGAGCTCTGACAGAGATGTACAAGGAGATGAATGCTGTCTTCATGGCTGCTACCACCACATCCATTCTGCAGCTATGGATCCAAGAAGTAATCTTGATTTTCAAGTTATTTAAGAAATACATTTTGTAAGGCTATAGCTGTGGTAGTGATTCCTCTGATGAATCTGGGCAAAGTAAATTGAAAACCTTCTGGAAAGGAGTCACCATTCTAGATGCCATTCATGATTCATGGAAGCAGGTCAAATATCAACACTAACAGGAATTTGGAAGAAGTTGAGTCTAACCCTCATGATGACTTAGAGGAGTTCAAGACTTCAGAGGAGGAAGAAACTGTAGATGTGGTGGAAATAATAAAGACTTGCTTCTCATGGATAATTACGCAAAGAAAGTGGTTTCTTGAGATAGAATCTATTCCTGGTGAAGACGCTGTGAACAATGTAGAAATTACTTAGAATATCACATCAACTTAGTGGACAGCAGTGGCAGTCTGAGAAAATAGCCTCTAACTTTGAATTTCTACTGTGGTGAAAATGCTATCAAAACAGCATCACATGCTACACACAAGTCTTTCATGAAAGGAAGAGTCCATCAATGCAGCAAACTTCACTGCTGCCTTATTTTAAGTAACTGACACAGCCACCACCACCCTGATCAGTCAGCAGCCATCCACACTAAGGCAAGATTGTCCAAGCACAAAAAGAGCAAGACTCACTAAAGGTTCAGATGATCTTTAGTATTTTTAACACTAAAGTATTTTTTAATTACGGTAAGCACATTTTATAGATATAATGCTTGCTACTGCACCCTTTAAATAGTATAACGTAATTACAACTTTTATATGCACTGAAAAACCTAAAAGTGTGTTGTGTCATTTGCTTTATTGCAATACTGTTACTGCGGTGGTCTGGATCAGAACTCGAATTATCTGAGGTATGCCTGTGTACATAGAGAGGATTCACAAATCACTCTATGCTAAGTAAATTAAACTGAGTGATGAAAGGCACACTTCAGTCAGCCTGCCACCTTCCAAATTCATCTATGACTAAATGCAAGAGCATCACCAATAACTACACTGGCAAAGAGGTTCACGTTTCACCTGGATTCTTATGTTTAGAGAGAGCCTGTTTTTCGATATACGGGGGAAAAATCTAAAAGTAGACCTAACTAAAGCTGGGGGTTTCTTTCATCCCGAAGAGGAAAGCACCCGCTTCCTAAGGAAAAATTATGTCCCGTTGTGACAAGCAAACGCTTAACCTAAAGAGTGGGAGAACCCCTCACACACGTGGAGCCCCCGCGGAGGGCGCAGCCCGGCGTCGCGCTCACCCGGCCCGCCCGGGCCAGACCTTCGGGGGCCGCCACGCCCGGACCCTCGGGCCTCCTGTCACGAGTCCGCCATCGGAACGGAGGCCCGAACTGGTCGGGTCGCAGAGCCACTGTCCAAATAAGGCATCTGGAGAGCCACGAGGATGACACATAAAGCGGACTCCGGTTTCTCTTTTCGTGAAGTGACACGCTCACAAGTGTCGGCATTTCAAGCTCTTCCCTCACGAGGAAGGCGCAAACCCACCGGGCGCCCAGACCCTGCCCGGCACTTCCTGTCATCCATTTCCAAGACCCGGGTGACAGAAGTCGCTCTTCCTACCAATTCCCGGGACGCCGGGACCGCTTCCCCAGCACCGGGCCCCAAACACGGCGGACGGCGCGCGGCCCGGGACTGTTCCCGCGCGGCGCCCAGCTGAGGACCGCGAGTCCCACCGCGACCACGGCCCCCAGGACCCGCGCGCTCGCCACGACCGAGGCAGGGGCCGGGGTCGCGGCCGCCATCTTCCTGCCTGCGCTTCCGCGCGCCCCGCCGGCCCGCAGGACCCCGGAGAGGCCGAGGACCCGCCCGGCCCCACGCGCGTCGCCCTCCCCGCCCCGCCCCGCCGCGCGCCCCCGGCCCCGCGCGCCCCCGGCCCATCACACCCGCCGCCCCGCCCCCGCCCCCGCCCCCTCCCGGCTCCGCGCGCCCGGGCGCGCGCCGCGCTCGGAAAGGGACGGTTAGGAGTGCGCGCTTCGAGCGGGCCCAGCCGGCGGCGGCGGCGGCGCCTTCCAGAAATTTCCGTGTCCCTCAACCCACACTGAGAAACCAACTGGGCGCGCCCCCGCGCCGGCTGTGCGGACGGCGCCCCCTCCCCCGCGGGTGCCCGATCCCCTCCCCCACTCGCGCCCCCTCCCCGCCCCCTGCCCCGGGCGGCGGGTCAAGTGTGGGCCCTCCGGGGCAGCGCCGGCCGTCCAGACCCGGGCGGCAGCGGCGGCGGCGGCGGGCGGCGGCCGTGGGCCGGTGTGATTGATAGGGACGGCAGCGGCGAGAGCGGTGGCGGCGGCGGCGGAGCGGTTGAGTGACAGCTTACCTGGGTGCCAATCTTCATCACACTGACAAGCGGCTGCAGCAATCGGGACCCGCAGTGCCGCGCCCGCGTCCAACCGTCACGCCGACGCTGGGCCACGCGACACAGCCTCGCTCAATGGGAGGAGGGCGTCGCCGACGCGCGCTGCATCAATATTCAGAGAGGGGGCGGGGCCCGTCTCCGGCGAGCCCCGCCCCTCCCTGCGCGGCGGCGGGCGCGGGGCCGGGCCTATGCGCTGGGGGAGGAGAGCGAAGGCGGGGGCCGGGCGGCGAACGGCCCCGCCCCGAACCCCTCCCGCACCCGGAGCCAGGCCCCGCCCCAACCAGCCGCGCCCTAGCGCGAGGAGCTGCCTATTCCGCCCCGAAGGCAGAGCTTCCTGCCTTATGACTATGCAGCAGAGGCGTGGTCTCGACGCGCGCCACGCCCCCTCCGCGCGCTCCGTGCCGCCTGCGAGAGGTGTGCGAAGCCGGGAGAAACCATCTGCCTCGAGCAGGCGGGGAGAGAGGGTTGTACCATCCATGGCCCCCCCAACACTGTGCGCTCCCCGTTTAGGTGCCAGCCCGCCGCAGCCGTGCAGCTTTCCTCCCCAGGCTCCGGAGCGCGGGTGGGCACGGGCCTGGGCGGCACAGTGGATGCTCACATTCCTCCCTACCTGCAGGCAGCGGTGTGAGTTCCTGGCACCTGAGGCCTTACCCTGGGCGCTGTACCCCCTCAGTGTGAGGACCCCAGCAAGGACTCATGTTGTTCACAAGTGCTTAGGGCTGGCCTCTGGGCTGTTTGGCCTCACTTGAACACACCTTCCGGCCCATGTGAGCCTTGCAGGTCTAGGTGACCGATGCAGCCTCCAGGTATAGGGCACCTGCCGTAGGAGACGCCGACAAGTGTCTGCATTTCAAGCTGTGCTTTGAAAGACCACCCTAAGCGATCACTGCCACAATGTAACCACAAGTCCCGATCGTGGCTTTGCTCTCCAAGGTGTACAGAAGATGCGACACATTCCCATTGCGTAGGAAAGCACACGGTTTGCCTGACTGGCCTCCAATACTGCATAAACCCTTTATGCAGTGGCCCGCCTAGTGCAGTCCGTGCTCTGAGTCCGCACACAGCGGTGGAAGGGCAGCTTTGTGGTCCCCACTCCGGGAAGGAAGGCAGGCCCAGGACAGGAGCTGACTGCTGGAGGGAGCCAGGGGTAGGTCTGGGCATGAGCAGCTCAGAGGACATCTGTCCTGTGTCTTCAGAGCTCCCCACTGCCAGATGGTCTTGGCCAGGGGCTGTGCAGCTGCAGAACCGCCTCTTTCAGAAAGGTGGAGGGCAGCCGGGCCGGCGAGAGGGAGGCCCTGAGATACTCGCCCGAGGAGGGAAATTCAAGGGGACAGAAAAAGCTCAGTATTCAAGACTGAGCATAATCTGCAGAGCCTTGTGCAAGATGCACATGCAGGTGCCAAGAGGTGTTGGGAAGGAGGGGCTCCATGGTGGCTGGTACGCTGAAGCCGAGACCTGCTGGGCTGCACCCCAGTGGGTTCAGGCATCCTTAGTAATAGGATGAAACGGAGTCAGATCAAGACACAGGTCACAAGGATCCTGCTGATAAAACAGGACGCAGTGAAGAAGCCAGCCAAATCCCACCAAAACCAAGATGGCAGAGAAAGTGACCTCTGGTCTTCCTAACTGCTGATTATAAACTAATTATAATACATTAGCTTGCTAAAACACACTCCCGCCAGCAACGTGAGAGTTTACAAATGCCATGGCAACATACCCTACATGGTCTAAAAGGGGCCAGGCACGGTGGCTCACACCTGTAATCCCAGCACTTTAGGAGGTCGAGGCGGGCAGATCACTTGAGGTCAGAAGTTGGAGACCAGCCTGATCAATACGGTGAAACCCCGTCTCTAATAAAAAGACAAAACAATTAGCTGGGGGTGGTGGTGCATGCCTATAGTCCCAGCTACTTGGGAGGCTGAGGCAAGAGAATCACTTGAACTCGGGAAGCAGAGGTTGCAGTGAGCCAAGGTCACACTATTGCACTCCAGCCTAGGCAACATAGTGAGATTCCATCTCAAATAAATAAATAAATGGAAGAAGAATCCTAAGTTCTGGGAATTCCCCACTCCTTTCCCAGAAAATTCATGAATAATCCACCCCTTGTTTAGCACATGATCAGGAAATAACCATGTAATTCAGGAACGGATTCTAGGGAAAAAAAAAAATGAAAAATAACCATAAAAGTAGCCAACCGGCCGGGCGTGGCGGCTCGTGCCTGTAATCCAGGCACTTTGGAGGCCAAGGTGGGCGGATCACCTGAGGTCGGGAGTTCAAGACCAGCCTGACCAACATGGTGAAACCTCGTCTTTATTAAAAAAAAAAAAAAAAAAAAAAAAAAGGCCGGGCGCGGTGGCTTACGCCTGTAATCCCAGCACTTTGGGAGGCCGAGGCGGGTGGATCACGAGGTCAAGAGATCGAGACCATCCTGGTCAACGTGGTGAAACCCCGTCTCTACTAAAAAAAAATACAAAAATTAGCCGGACATGGTGGCACGTGCCTGTAGTCCCAGCTCCTCAGGAGGCTGAGGCAGGAGAATTGCTTGAACCCAGGAGGCGGAGGTTGCGGTGAGCCGAGATCGCGCCATTGCACTCCAGCCTGGGCAACAAGAGCGAAACTCCGTCTCAAAAAAAAAAAAAAAAAAAAAAAAAAAAAGCCAACCAGCAGTTCTTGGGGCTGCTCCGCCTATGCAGTAGCCTTCCTTTTTTTTATTTACTTCTCTAATAAACTGGCTTTCACTGTACTCTGTGGATTCTCCCTGAATTCTTTCTTGTGTAAATTCCAAGAACCCTCTCTTGGGGTCTGGATTGAGACCTCTTTCCAGCAGCACAAGGTCCCTGGCTCAGAAATTACAGTGAAAAATTTCAAGGCAGTGACAGCAGAAGCCAAGCCTGAGCCCTTCTCAGCAGGGGCAGGGCCTTGTGACGTGCTGGTCAGGCCCCAGGAAGTGGCCCTGGACTCACCGGCCACACCTAGACCTGCCCGGATCTGAAGCTTTCATTCTTTGCATCCAGCCTGTGAGACAGCAGGAGGTCCACAGGAAGACCTGAGTGCCTGGTCACCCAGGTCACTGGTAGGTGTGTCTCTTAGCATGCTAATCAATTATAATTAGCATATAATGAGCAGTGAGGACGACCAGAGGTCACTCTCATTGCCCTCTTGGTTTTGGTGGGATTTGGCCAGCCTCTTCACTGCATGCGAGGTCTTTGTGATCTGTGTCTTGTGCCGACCTCCTGTCTCACTCTATGACTAAGAATGCCTTAACCTCCTGGGAATGCAGCCCAGAAGGTATGAGTCTTATTTTACCCAGTCCCTATTCAAGATGGAGTCGCTTTGGTTCAAATGCCTCTAACAGATGCACCATCAGTAATCGCCTCCTCTGGAGATGGGTCAATTTTGCTGGGCCCTGAGACCTGTGTACTGCGAGGAGTCCTTAGGAAAGTAATTCACGGTTCGGCAGGTGTGGGGATCTAGAGGGGTGGAGACTCATTGCTTCCCTGCGAATCCTCCTTTGCCTCCACCCACAACTGTGAGGCCACAGGGGTCTTTCTCCAGGTGCTGAGCACCAAAGTGGCTTCTAAAGAAAAAAAAACAGGTACATTGTAATTCAAATAGCCAGCCATTCTGTCTATTCTCTTTACAATGTTTTTTTTTTTCTTTTACCCAGTCCCATTGATAGGATCCAGGAAGAGCATGTTTTCTCTATGATTTATTAATTTTTTTTTTTACAGCCTGTCCCCCAGGCTGAAGGGATCACTGCAGCCTCTGCCTCCCGGGTTCAAGTGAGTCTCCTGCCTCAGCCTCCCAAGTAGCTCAGATTACAGGTGCCCGCCACCACGCCCGGCTAATTTTTTTATTTTTAGTAGAGGCAGGATTTTGCCATACTGGCCAGGGTGGTCTCCAACTCCTGACCTCAGGTGATCCGCTCACCTTGGCCTCCCAAAGTGCTGAAATTACAGGTGTGAGCCACCATGCCCGGCCAGATTTATTGATATTTTTCTTGAAAAAATATGAAATAAAAAGGCACATATAATTGTTTGTAGAAATACATGACTAGGCCTGGCACAGTGACTCACACCTGTAATCCCAGCACGTTGGGGAGCCAAGGCGGGCGGATCATTTGAGATCAGGAGTTCAAGACCAGCCTGGGCAACATGGTGAAACTCCACCTCTACTAAAAATACAAAAATTTTCCAGGTGTGGTGGCAGGCGCTTGTAATCCCAGCTACTTGGGAGGCTGAGGCATGAGAATCGCTTGAACCTAGGTGATGGAGGTTGCAGTTAGCCGAGATCACGCCACTGCACTCCAGCCTGGGGTACAGAACAAGACTGTATCTCAAAAAAAAAAAAAAAAGAAAAAAAGAAATGCATGACTAGACTGGGTGTGATGGTTCATTCCTGTAATCCCAGCCCTTTAAGAGGCTTGAGGCCAGGAGTTTGAGACCAGTGTGGGCAATATAGTGAGATCCACCACCCGCCCCGGTCTCTACAAAAGAAGAAAAAAATTTTTTGAATTAGCCAGGGGTGATGGTGCACACCAGTAGTCCCAGCTACTCAGGAGGCTGAACCGGGAGAATCACTTGAACCTGGGGAGGCAGAGGTTGCAGTGAGCCAAGATCACGGCATTGCACTCCAACCTGAGTGTTAGAGCAAGATCCCGTCTCAAAAAAAATTTTTTTTAATACAAAAATTAACTGGGCATTGTGGTGTGTGCCTGTAGTCCCAGCTACTCAGGAGTCTGAGGCAGAAGAATCACTTGAACCCAGAAGGAAGAGGTTGCAATGAGGCGGATCCCGCCACTGCTCTCCAGCCTGGACCACAGAGCAAGACCCTGTCTCAAAACAAAACAACAAAAAAACAAGGCAGGATATAGAGGTGTGACATGGTAAAAGCCCCATAAAACTGCATACCTCAACCATACCTCGGCTTTATGTTGAAACTGCTCTCTGTAACCCAAATGTGACAGGCAAGCAGTCCAATCCCACGCCGTCTTGGCCCCTGCGATTTGTAATTTCCACCCTACCCAGACAATGTGTAAACAAATGCTTATCTTTTGTGAACTGCTTAAGTAACAATCAGAATGTCAGAAGTCCCCTGGCCCTTGGAATGTCTGAAGCTCCTCACCCCCACTCCAGCCCCTCACCCTTATCTCTGCCCAGAAGGTGATTTACAGAATCCACTAGCCCTCTGAATGTCTGAAGCCCCTCGCCTCCACCCCCGCCCCTCACCCTCACTCCCAAGGTGATTTTTACAGGTATAAAAGTTCTTGACACGCTCCTTTCGGGGCCACAGGTTGGAGAGATGTGAGTCCTCCGTGGCCCCCGGCAATAAAGACCCTGCAATTTGGCATACTTTTGTCTTGGTGTTGACTTTCTATGCTCGCTCCACTACAACAGAGGGTTGGGACTTTCAGTGTCACCCCAACCCCCAGGGAGGGGAGAGGGAGAAAGACACTAAAGGTAGAGTAGGTCACCAATGGTCAATGATTTAACTAATCATGCCTAGGTAGCAAAGCCTCCATCAAACCCTGGAAGTAAAGGGTTTGAAGAGTTTCTGGATAGGTGAACACGTGGAGGATTCTGAGGGTGGGACTTGGGAGAGGGCATTGACATTCCAAGCCCCTTCTCAGCGAGTGTCTGTATCCTTTGTAATATCTTTTTTTTTTTTTTTTTTGAGACAGTCTCTGTCACCCAGGCTGGAGTGCAGTGGCACCATCTCGGCTTAATGCAACCTCCACCTCCTGGGTTCAAGGGATTCTCCTGCCTCAACCTCCTGAGTAGCTGAGATTACAGGAGCATGCCCTACCACACCCGACTAACTTTTGTATTTTTTTTTTTTTTTTTTTTTTTTTTTTGAGACGGAGTTTCACTCTTGTTACCCAGGCTGGAGTGCAATGGCGCGATCTTGGCTCACCGCAACCTCCGCCTCCTGGGTTCAAGCAATTCTCCTGCCTCAGCCTCCCGAGTAGCTGGGACTACAGGCACGTGCCACCATGCCCAGCTAATTTTTGTATTTTTAGTAGAGA
>PVKV010021806.1:0-15232 GCA_004027835.1 Alouatta palliata | reverse complement strand
TCATGTTGACCAGGATGGTCTCGATCTGTTGACCTCGTGATCCACCCGCCTCGGCCTCCCAAAGTGCTGGAATTACAGGCGTGAGCCACCGCGCCCGGCCAACTTTTGTTATTTTTAGTAGAGACAGGGTTTTACCATGTTGGCCAGGCTGGTCCTGAACCCCTGACTTCAAATGATCCATCTGCTTTGGCCTCCCAAAGTGCTCGGATTACAGGTGTGAGCCACCACGCCTGACCTCTGTAATATCGTTTATAATAAACTGGTGAATGCATTTTCCTGAGTTCTGTGAGCTGCTCCAGCAAACGTATAAAATCCACAGTGTGGGTCCTGGGAACTCTGACTGATAGCTGGCTGGTCGGAAACTCTGGAGGCCTAGACTTGTGATTAGTTTGAGGAGGCAATTTTGGGGACTGAGCCCCCAACAAATGGGATCTGACACCGTCCCAGGGAGACAGTGAAAGAATTAAGCTGTAGGACAGCCGGTTGGCGGCTGCTCGCTGCAGAACTGATCCCATGGGTGGTGGTGGGGAGATACCCCTTCAACATTTGGTCACAGAATGTCTTGAACCCACAGAAGTTTTCTGTGTTGATGGTTGTGGTGTGAGAGGGGGGCCAGGCGTGGTGGCTCACACCTATAATCCAAACACTTTGGGAGGCTGAGGCAGGTGGATCACCTGAGGTCAGGACTTTGACACCACCCTGACTAACAGAGTGAAACCCCAACTCTATTAAAAAAATACAAAAATTAGCTGGACGTGGTGGCGCACACCTGTAATCCCAGCTACTCGGGAGGTTGAGGTGGGAGAAGTGCTTAAACCCAGGAGGCAGAGGCTACAGTGAGCTGAGATCATGCTACTGCCCTCCAGCCTGGGCAACAGAGTGAGACTCCGTCTCAAAAAGAACAAACAAACAAACAAACAAAAAAAGACAGGAGAGGAAGCATACAGTGTTTTTTCCACTCACAAAGACACAGCACAGGAACCCTGCAGGTGAAACTGACAAGGTGAGTGAAGGATGACCGTGGACATTTAGCGTGGCCTGGATTCAGAGCAAGACTCTAACTCAAAAAAAAAAAAAAAATTAGCCGGCTGTGGTTGCATGCGCCTGTAATCCCAGCTACTTCAGAGGCTGAGGCAGGAGAATCACTTGAACCCAGGAAGTGGAGGGTGCAGTGAGCCGAGATCTCACCACTGCACTCCAGCCTGGGTGACAGAGTGAGACTGTCTCAAAACAAAACAAAATTAAAAAAAAAAAAAAAATAGCTGGTTGTGATGGTGCACACCTGTGGTCACAGCTACTTGGGTGGCTGAGATGGGAGGATTGCTTGAGCTCCAAGGGGCAGAGGTTGCAGTGAGCCCAGATCACATCACTGAACTCCTGCCTGCCTGGGTGACAGACTGAGAAGCTGAGACCCTGTCTCAAAAAAAAAAAAAAAAAAAAAAAAGCCAATTCATCAAAGATGTAATTTTCTTTTCTTTTTGAAACCAGGTCTCACTCTGTCGCCTAGACTGGAGTGCAGTGGCACGATCTCAGCTCACTGCAACCTCTGCCTCCCAGACTCAAATGATTCTCCTGCCTCAGTCTCCCAATTACCTGGAATTACAGGCGTATGCCACTACCACTCGGCTAATTTTTGTATTTTTAGCAGAGACGGGGTTTCACCATATTGGCCAGGCTGGTCTTGAACTCCCAACCTCAAATGATCCACTCGCCTCAGCTTCCCAAAGTGCTAGGATTATAGGTATGAGCTGTTGTGCCAGGGTTCTTTTTTATTTTATTTTAATTGAAATTAGATTTTTTTTTCTTTTTTGAGACAGTATCTCACTTTGTTACCCAGGCTGCAGTGCAGTGGCGTGATCTCTGCTCACTGCAGCCTGAATCTCCCTGGACTCAGGTGACCTCCCACCTTAGCCTCCAGAGTATCTGGGACTGCAGGTATGCGCCACCATGCCCAGCTAATTTTGTATTTTTTGTAGAGACAGGATTTCATCATGTTGCCCAGGTTGATCTCAAACTCCTGGGTTCAGGGGATCCTCCTACCTCGGCCTCCCAAAGTATAGGGATTACAGGCATAGGCCACTGTACCCAGCCCAAAGATGTCATTTCTCAGTGAGGTCAATGAACACTTGAAACGTTATTAACTGATCAGGCTCCATGGCTCACACCTGCAGTCCCAGCACTTCCGGAGGTCAAGGCAGGAGGACTACTTAAGGCCGGGAGTCTGGGACCAGCATGGACAACATAGTGAGACCCACCAAAAAACAAAACAAACAAAATTCCATATACAAAAATTACAGCAACAATAGAGAAATATGATGAACCCCACCTCAACAGGGCAAGTCAGCGATGGAAGAGATCAAAGCCTCGGGAGCCCAGGTGTGAGAGCAAGAGACAGCTCAGGGTCCTGACACACACCAGCTGCACCTCAGCCAGGTGTGCTCAGACAGGTGAGGAAGCTCGATGAGCAGGAACTGCCATACCATGGGGTGTGCGGGCAGCACTCTGGACATGGGGTTACCTGTCCTGGGACAAGGTGATACTTCCTGAGCTTTGGGACCTAGGCTGGTTAATTTTATGTGTCCATGTGGCCAGGCTACAGTACCCAGATCAGTGGTCACGGAACACCCTACATGTCTCTGTGAAGATGTTTTTAGATGTGATTAACATTTTATTTTATTTTGAGATGGAGTCTTACTCTGTCGCCAGGCTGGAGTGCAGTGGTGCCGTCTTGGCTCAATGCAACCTCCACCTTCCGGGGGTTCAAGCGATTCTCCTGCCTCGGCCTCCCGAGTAGCTGGGATTACAGGCGCCTGCCACCATGTCCAGCTAATTTTGTATTGTTAGAAGAGATGAGGGGTTCTCCGTGTTGGTCAGGCTGGTCTCAAACTCCCGACTTCAGGTGATGCACCCGCCTCGGCCTCCCAAAGTGCTGGGATTACAGGTGTGAACCACCTCACCTGGTGAAGATGTTTTTAGATAGGATTAGCATTTTAATAAATGGATTTGAGTGAAGCAGGTAACCCTCCATAATGTACGTGGGCCTCATGCATCCATTTACGACCTTCAGAGAAAAGACTGAGGCCCCTAAGAAGAAAGGAATTCTGCCTCCGGATCGCCTTTGAATTGGGATTCACGCCACAGCATCATCTCCTGCTAGAATTTCCAACCTGCCCTGCAAATCTCAGACTTGCCAGTCTCAATTCTTAAAATCAATCTCTCTCTCTCTCTCTCTCTCTCTCTCTCTCTCTCTCTGTCGGTGTACATCTATCTCTGTCCTGTTGGTTCTGCTTCTCTGGAGAACTGTGACTAGTGCCGGACCCATTCCGAGCTCTGGGCCTTCATGATGGCATATGCTTTAGGGACATCTACCCACACACGGCACCATGGCCTGCTTTCCCATGGTGGACGCCAAGGCCGCCGTTGGACAATCCTGGAGGGCCCATGATCTTCCAGGCCTCTCACCCTTGGCTCTTCCTAGAGGGATCCTGCAGCCAAACTCAGGCACAGAAAAGGTGCTTCCTAACCCCCGTGGTCCCGCTTCCTACCTGCCCGCAGCAGTGCTCTGCTGCACAGGCACCCAGGGCCTGGACACTCTCACTGGAGGGGGCCTGTGCTCCCTCTCAGCCTGGAAGAGGAGTAGGGTGGGGGAGAGAAGAGGGAGGCACGGGAGGGATGGCAGGCCCCTCTCCCAGCTCCTGTGCCCGGGCAGTGCACATTCAGCACAGAAACAGCATCAAGCTGAAAAATCCTTTCTCTTCTTGCCCCTCATTCTTGGCTATTTTCTTAATCATGCTGAAATGAACGTTTACCATCTTGTGAGATATTCAAGAACACAGTTGCTGTTTCTTTTTTTCTATTTTGTTTGCTTGTTTGTTTGCTAAGGAGTTTCCCTCTGTCACCCAGGCTGGAGTGCCGTGGCGCGACCTCAGCTCAATGCAACCTCCGCCACACAGGTTCAAGCAGTTCTCCTGTCTCAGCCTCCTGAGTAGCTGGGATTATAGGCACACATCACCATGTCCCGCTAATTTTTGTATTTTTAGTAGAGACAGGGTTTCACCATGTTGGCCAGGCTGGTCTCAAACTCCTAACCTGAGGTGATCCACCCGCCTTGGCCTCCCAAAGTGGTAGGACTACAGAGTGAGTCACTGTGTCTGGCCTTGTCCTATTCATTTATTTATTTATTTTGAGATGGAGTTTCACTCTCGTTGTCCAGGCTGGAGTGCAATGGCATGATCTCCACTCACCGCAACCTCCGCCTCCTGGGTTCAGGTAAGTCTCCTGCCCCAGCCTCCCAAGTAGCTGGGATTACAGGCATGCACCAGCCACCATGCCTGGCTAATTTTGTATTTTTAGTAGAGATGGGGTTTCTCCATGTTGGTCAGGGTGGTCTCGAACTCCCGACTTCAGATGACCCAGCCATCATGTCTGGCTATTTTCAGTAGAGACAGAGTTTCGCCATGTTGGTCAGGGTGGTCTCAAACTCCTGACCTCAGGTGATCCGCCCACCTCGGCCTCCCAAAGTGCTGGGATTACGGGCGTGAGCCACCACGCCTGGCTTGCCTTTCTATTTATTTTATTATTTGTTTATTTATTTTTTGCTTTCCTTTCTATTTTTAAAAGAGACAAGTTTTGCCATGTTGCCCAGGCTAGTCTCGAACTCCTGAACTCCTGACCTCAGGTAAGCCACCCGCCTCGGCCTCCCAAAGTGCTGGGATTACAGGCGTGAGCCACTGCAAACAGCCCTCTTACAACATATTTTCAATGAGGATAGAAAGAAGCTTGTGGGGCCAGATGCAGTGGCTCATGCCTATAATTCCAGCAACTTGGGAGGCTGGAGTGGGTGGATCATGAGGTCAGGAGTTCGAGACCAGCCTGTCCAAGATGGTGAAACCTCATCTCTACTAAAAATACAGAAAGTAACCAGGGGTGGTGGCGGGTGCCTGTAATCCCAGCTACTTGGGAGGCCGAGGCAGAGAATTGCTTGAATCCGGGAGGCGGAGGTTGCAGTGAGTTGAAATCTGGCCACTGCACTCCAGCCTGGGTGACAGAGTAAGACTCCATCTTGGAAAAAAAAAAAGAAGCTTGTGAGCTTGGTTTAGACGGGCCTCCCTTGGTGGCCGTGTTAGCTACGCCTCTTTGCTCCTGCCTGTGTGACTGGACAGCACCCTTCTTTCATATGCTATGAATACCGTCCCTCCTTCCACATATCCTAGCATCTACAAGTAAGTGCACTTTTGTGTATGTGCAATTATCAGTCAGGGGCAGTGGAAATATTAAGGAACAGAATGTGTTCACGGAATTCTAGAGATGGGAGATATCTCTCCGGCTCTTTCCACATGGGAGAAAACCAATGGTCATGTTCAGGACTGGCTCCAGACCAGCTCTTCATCCTGCCAGAGCTCTTCACTTTTAACTGTGGAGGGGAGGGCAAGTCATTCCTTTTCTTCCACCCTTTCAGATTCTCGTTGGGGACCCTGCTACAAAAGACAAACTAACAAGGAAAAGACGCATGTTTATTAACACGTGTCTCTCGTGGATACGTGGAGAAACTCAGGGATGAGTAAATTTAAAGACTGACAGAACTGGGGCTTCTGCTGGGCATGGTGGCTCATGCCTATAATCCCAGCACTTTGGAAACCACCTTTGCAAAAATGATAAATGAGACAGTCATTACAGGGAAAGACATGTGACCTACTGGACTGTCTCCCTTCTAACCTCCAAGCTGTCCTTGTTTGTTCCTGGGTGTAGGCCGAACTAATTCTTGGAGGAACTTCGTTTGTGGTTTAGCTTTGAAACAAAGAGGACAGAGCCTGTTCCCAGAACAAATCCCCTTCCCACCTGGGGACTAGATTGCCTTTGCAGGTCTAACAAATTTGCCAGCAGATTATAAACTAGGAGTCACAGCTGGAGGCTGCAAGATTCTAAATCTCTCCAATTGTTCCAGGGTATAACAACACTATTGCAAACAAGATCAGCGCTTGAGCTGTTCCACAGACCCCACACTCCGCGGATCAGCTGGCACCACCATATCAAGAAATGGGCTCATGTGGTCTTGTGACCCCCACCCTGGAACTGACTCAGCTGAGAGGACAGTTCAACTCTCTGTAATTTCATCTCCGACCCACCAATCAGTACACCCGAGTCAATGGCTCCCTACCCACCAAATTATCCTTAAAAACTCTGATACCCACAGCCGGGTGCAGTGGCTCATGCCTGTAATCCCAGCACTTTGGGAGGCCGAGGCAGGTGGGTCACGAGGTCAAGAGATTGAGACCATCGTGGCTAACACAGCGAAACCTCATCTCTACTAAAAATACAGAAACTTAGCCAGGCATGGTGGCACACGCCTGTAGTCCCAGCTACTAGGGAGGCTGAGGCAAGAGAATCACTTGAACTCGGGAGGCGGAGGTTGTAGTGAGCCAAGATCGCGCCACTGTGTTCCAGCCTGGGTGACAGAGCGAGACTCCATCTCAAAACAACAACAACAACACACCTCTGATTCCCAGCTGGGCGCAGTGGTTCACACCTGTAATCCCAGCACTTTGGAAGGCCAAGATGGATACATCACTTAAGGTCAGGAGTTCAAGACTAGCGTGGCCAACATGGTGAAACCCCGTCTCAACTAAAAATACAAAAATTATCAGCCTGACCAACATGGTGAAACCCCAGCTCTACTAAAAATACAAAAATTAGCTGGGCTTTCATGGTGGGTGCTTGTAATACCAACTACTCGGGAGGCTGAGGCAGGAGAATCGCTTGAGCCTGGGAGGTGGAGGTTGTGGTGAGCCGAGATTGCGCCACTGCACTCCAGCCTGGGCGACAGAGCAAGACTCCCTTTCAAAAACAAAACAAAGAATTTGGGCTTAAATACCATCTTCCACTAAAACAAAGGAAGACGATATGGAGGAGGCAGGATAAGGGAAAGCGAACGGCAGGAGAACGGTATAGTCAACAAGGTGAGGTTTGTTGTGAGGATGAAGTCCCTTTTGATTTAGAACCCTCCTCCTGGCACAAAGAGGAAGATGCCGGGACCAATGGAGATTCCTCTACGAAAGGGTAATTTATACACTGTATCCAGAACTCCGGTGTCCGCTGGCTCTCAAAACAATCAGCCCAAAATAATCCTATGCCAAGAGGCGCATTTGGGATGGCATAAGCTGGTCTTCTACAGCTGGCTGTACTCTCGCACCACTTGCGGTGTGAACAAGGACCACAAAGTCTTGCCTGATAAAGATCTTTAGAGGCTTAACAGCTCGACACCATTAGCTCAGCTTTTGCTGGTGTGACCTTAACAGTTCTATTGCCTGATACACAAGTCCAAACACCAGTTGAGGGCTGTAGCAGAGAGAGAGAGGTGTCGTCCTAAGACTGCGGAATGCGGAGAGGAGAGGACACCTCAAAGCCCCTTCCCTCAGGAGTCTGGGGCTGGGGATGTTAAGGGGTTTGGAGTGGGCCGAGGTGGGCGTCACTGATTGGTTAAAAAATGCAGGATAGAGACACAGAGACAAACTGGAGTCACATGCTGACTGGGTTCCTCTGGGAAGTGCTTTAAACCGGCTGGTGTCATCAGCCATTCTGCTGGAATTCAGAATCTGGAAAACATCTTAAGCAATTCTTTTTTGTTTGTTTTTGAGACGCAATTTCGCTCTTGTTGCTCAGGCTGGAGTGCAATGGCGCAATCTCACCTCACTGCGACCTCCGCCTCTTGGGTTTAAGTTATTCTCCTGCCTCAGCCTCCTGGTTAGCTGGAATTACAGGTGCCACCACCACACCCAGCTAATTTTGTATTTTTAGTAGAGACAGGGTTTCTCCATGTTGGTCAGGCTGTCCTCGAACTCCCAACCTCAGGTAATCCACCCACCTCGGCCTCCCAAAGTGCTGGGGTTACAGGTGTGAGCCACTGAGCCTGGCCTTGCATTTTTAATAGAGACAGGATTTTACCATATTGGCCAGGCTGGTCTGGAACTCCTGACCTCAAGTGATCTGCCCGCCTCAGCCTCCCAAGGTGTCAGGATTACAGGCATTAGCCACTGTGCCGGGCCCACATCTTAAGCAATTCTTAAACAAAATCCTTATAATTGTAACGTCAGAGATCCTATCTGTGGGGAAATGGGGGTGCAAATGCTTGGTATCCATAGCTACGTGAGTTACAAGGAAGTGGGCTGAAGTGCAGCCTGATTAATGCTTAGTTACAAGAACCCAAAAGTATCTGAGGCAGGTCTCAATCAATTTAGAAAACCTTTTTGCCAAGGTGTTTTTTTCTTTTTTTTTTTGAGATAAGAGTCTCTCTCTATTGCCCAGACTGGAGTGCAGTGGTGCTATTTTGGCTCACTGCAACCTCCACCTCCCAAGTTCAAGTGATTCTCCTGCCTCAGTCTCCCAAGTAGCTGGGATTACAGGTGTGTACCATCACGCCTGGCTAATTTTTGTATTTTTAGTAGAAACAAGGTTTTGCCACGTTGGCCAGGCTGGATATTTTGCCAAGATTTAAGGACGGGCCTGAGGCAGCCTCACTGAGGTCCCAATGACATGTGCCGCAGGTGATCAGGGCACAGCTTGGTTTTTACATTTGAGAGAGACATGATATTAATACTGAAGGTTAGAAGCAATAGGAAAGAAACAAAAGTGCCGGGCGCAGTGGCTCGTACCTGTAATCCCAGCACTTTGGGAGGCCGATGTGGACAGATCACGAGGTCAGGAGATCGAGACCATCCTGGCTAATACGGTGAAACCCCGTCTCTACTAAAAATAGAAAAAATTGGCTGGTCATGGTCGCATGCATCTGTAGTCCCAGCTACTCGAGAGGCCGAGGCAGGAGAATCACTTGAACCTGGGAGGCGGAGGTTGCAGTGAGCCGAGATCGCACCACTGCACTCCAGCCTGGGTGACAGAGCGAGACTCTGTCTCAGAAAAAAAAAAAAAAAAGAAAAGAAAAGAAAAGAAAGAAAGAAACAAAAAAGAAAAAGACGTGAAACATCAATCAATGTGTAAGATGTACACTGGTTTGGTCTAGAAAGGCAGGGCAACTCAGAGTGGGGGCTTCCAGGTCATAGCAAATGTGACACAAGAGTGTATTCTTTTTTTTTTTTTTTAAAGACAGAGTCTGTCTCTCTCTCTCTCTCTCTCTCTCTCTCTCTCTCCCCCCCTCCCTCTCTCTCTCTGTCGCCCAGGCTGGAGTGCAGTGGCGCCATCTTGGCTCACTGCAACCTCGGTCTTCTAGGTTTAAGCTATTCCCCTGCCTCAGCCTCCCGAGTAGCTGGGATTACAGGAATGTGCCACCACACCTGTCTAATTTTGTATTTTTAGTAGAGACAGGGTTTCGCCATGTTGAGCAGCCAGGCTGGTCTTGAACAGCTGGCCTCAGGGGATCCACCTGCCTGGGCCTCCCAAAGTGTTGGGATTGCAGGCATGAGCCACTGGTGCCTGGCCAAAAGGTTGCATTCCTTTGAGTCCTTGATCAGCCTTTCACTGAATACACAATTTACATGTGAGAGGTGGGTAGAGGAATAGTTACTTATGCCTTTGTCTGGCTCAGAGAATCTGCATTATTACACAAACAATAGGACACCTGTCTTGGAGAAATAAGCCAAAAATAAAAAACAATAAATAAATAAATGCACAGTAGGGCAGAGGAAGCGATCAGCTATGCGTTTGTCTTGGGTCAGCAGCGGGCTGGCGTTGAGTTCTGTCCTCTGTTCTATACCTGTGAAGATCAGCTACACATCGCCAGGTGAAATTCAAAAGAACTGTTTTTTTATTTTTATTTATTTATTTATTTATTTTAAGACGGGGTTTCACCATGTTGGTCAGGCTGGTCTTGAACTCCCAGCCTCAGGTGATCTGCCTGCCTTGGCCTCCAAAGTGCTTGGATTACAGGCGTGAGCCAGCATGCCCGGCCCAAGAACTGTTTTAAGGTAAAGATCTTGAGGCCGGAAAGGAACTTCCTTGTGGGCAAATGGGGAGGAACTCATGTCTCTTTGTTATTGTCATAGCAATCTTCCTTAGGAATAAAATCGGAGGCAGGTTTGCCTAAGGCAGCGCGGGGTCCTGAGGGTTACTTTCCCTTCACAGAGTAACCAGCTTTCCCCAGAACCAGGTGTGGACTCTCATTAGCCCTGTGGGAACAGTTTTGCCAGTTATGTACTGAAGTTTGCTCAATGAGGAAAGGCCATTCCAAAAGCAATAGCAGATTTATTAAAAAATTAAAGTATTCAAAGTCCTCTGAAAACCATTTTTTGTATTTATACGAAGAATCCTTTTTTACATTTTTTATGCTTTTTCTGTTTTTGAAGCTCATCACACTTAAGGATTTTTAAATTTTTATTTATTTATTTATTTATTTTGAGATGGAGTCTCGCTCTGTTGCCGAAGCTGGAGCGCAATGGCACGATCTTGGCAAGGATTTTTTAAATTTCATTTTTCATTTCCTTGTTTTGTTTTGTTTTTGAAATGATTTTCCTTTAACCCATATTTACATCATCTTGTTATTCCAAGACTGAAGGGTTTTTTAAACAAAGATAAGCTTCAACTCCTATCTTGTTTTAATCATCGGTGATCCTGAATTACTAAAGACTTCTGTATACTCATGTTTTGTGTTTTCTGAAAAAGAGAGGGGCCCGGTCACGGTGACTCAGGCCTGTAATCCCAGCACTTTGGGAGGCTCAGGCGGGCGGACCACAAAGTCGGGAGTTCGAGACCAGCCTGACCAACATAGTGAAACCCAGTCTCTACTAAAAGTACAAAAACTGACTGGGCAGGGTGGTGCGCACCTGTAATTCCAGCTACTTGGGAGCCTGAGGCAGGAGAATCGCTTGAACTCAGGAAGTGGAGACTGCAGTGACCCGAGATGGCGCCACCACACTCCAGCCTGGGTGGCACAGCGGGACACTCCAGCCTTTGTCTCAAAAAAAACAAAAGAGGGATTACAGGCGTGAGCCACCGCGCCTGGCCTTATTTGTTTTTTTGAAAGACAGAGTCTTTTGACTCTGTCTTTTGCTCAGGCTAGAGTGCAGTGGCATGATCTCAACTCACTGCAACCTCAGCCTTCTGGGTTTAAGTGATTCTTCTGCCTCAGCCTCCCAAGTAGCTGGAATTATAGGCATGCACCACCATGCTTGACTAGTTTTTGTATTTTTAGTAGAGATGGGGTTTTACCATGTTGACCAGGCTGGTCTCAAACTCCTGACCTCAGGTGATCTGCCCACCTCGGTCTCCCAAAGTGCTGGAATTACAGGCTTGAGCCAGCATGTTCAGCCTATTACAGCATGTATAAAAAGAAAATGACATTGATGGCCATTAGCTGCATAGGCACTTTTAGAAAATGCTTGGGCACTGTGGTTCCTGACTGTGAATCCCAGCACTTTGTGAGAATGAGGAGGGAGGATTGCTTCAGCCCAGGAATTTGAGACCAGCCTGGACAACATAGTGAGACTCCATCTCTACAAAAAATAATTTTTTTAATAAGCTGGGCGTGTTCCTGTAGTTCCACCTACTTGGGAGGTTGAAATGGGAGGATCCCTTGAGTCTGGGAGGAGGTCAAGGCTGGGGTGAGCTGTGATTTCCTACAGCACTCCAGCAGCCTGCGTTACAGAGAAAGATGAAAAAAAAACGAAAAAGAGAGAGAGAGAGACAAAGGAAGGAAGGAAGGAAGGGAGGGAAGGAGGGAGGGAGGGAGGGACAGAGGAAGGAAGGGAGGGCGGGAGGGCGGGAGGGAGGGAGGGGCAGAGGAAGGAAGGAAGAAGAGAGGAAGGAAGGAAGGAAGGAAGGGAGAGAGACCTTGAGCTACAGAATCCTTTTGGGTGCATTTATTTTTTTCCACTTCAGCAAGAGCCATGTTGCCTTTCTTCATAATTGTCATCTCTCAGAACAGGTGCAGATTCCTCTCAGGTGTGCAGGGCTGAAACTTCGCCTTCTCCCTCTCAGTCAGTTCATCGTGAGTGCAGACCAACATACATCCAAATATTTGAGGGAATGTTACTGACAGAATGCTGAGCTGTGATTTCCTTTCTGAGTGGTTTACAGTAGACGCATTACTAGTTTTGTCTTTTTTGTTTTTTTTTGTTTGTTTTTTTGAGATAAAATCTTGCTCTGTCGCCCAGGCTGGAGTGCAATGGCACAATCTCAGCTCACTGCAACCTCCGCCTCCTGGGTTCAAGCAGCCTTCCAAGTAGCTGGGATTACAGATTCACGCCTCCATGCCTGGCTAATTTTGTATTTTTAGTAGAGATGGGGTTTCTCCCTGTTGGTCAGGCTGGTCTTGAACTGCTGACCTCAGGTGATCCACCTGCCTCGGGCTCCCAAAGTGCTGGGATTACAGGCATGAGCCACAGTGCCCTGCCGTTGTTTCTGATTTTTAATATCATGCATTCCATTGAAAAACATATTTTAGTGCACTACCCTCTATATAACTCACGCTGCACTTAGCACAATACAGTCCATGTTGTGGAAGCAGAGTCTCCTAAATTTATTGGATTCTCTTATTGGCTCACTATTTCCCTAAATTCAACAAACCACAACGTGTTAACATGCCTCAGTGTGGTGGAAATTAACCAGCTTCTGCATGAGCTTATTTGTATTCAGTGTGCTCATCTGCCTCTGGGAACCAGTGATTTATAAATACAAATTTATTACTTCTCATTGATGAGACTGGAAATGTTACACATATGGAACTCTGCAAATAAAGTGCCAGCTACTGGGCAACATATTTTTGATATATTGCAAATTTATTTCCTACATCACCAATCTGACCAGATGGGCTTCCCATTTTTCATGCTAAGATTGAATCCTCTTAGTAGCAGCCTGTGCTTTGAAAGCCTTATCTTCATGTTTCACAGCCACTCTTCCCATGGGTTCTCATCTATTTCCTGGCTCCTTGTCAACAATACCTCAAGGTGTGATGCAATAATTTCAGGGCCACAGAGTAATAACTGCCTCTTACATTGATGCGGCATCCTTCTCCAAGGAGCAAAAGGTGCCCTAGGGACAGTGCTTCCAGTCACAGCATTCTTGCATGCCAGGCAGGGCATGGCACTTCTCTTACTTTTTATTTTGGAAATTTTCACATACATTGTGTTAGGATATTCTCACATTGCTATAAAGGAATACCTGAGACTGGGTCATTTATTTTTTTTGAGGCAGAGTTTTGCTCTTGTTGCCCAGGCCAGAGTGCAATGGCACGATCTCAGTTCACTGCAACCTCCACCTCCCGAGTTCAAGCAATTCTCCTGCCTTAGCCTCCCAAGGAGCTGAGATTACAGGTGCACACCACCATGCCCGGCTAATTTTGTATTTTTGGTAGAGGCGAGATTTCACCATGTTGGCCAGGCTGGTCTCAGACTCCTGACCTCAGGTGATCCGCTTGTTATAAGTAAAATTTTCAATACCAAAAAGAAGTAGCACTCGAATATTAATTTCCTTAGCAAGGTCTACAGAAGGGTGCAGCTCACAGATGGAACAATGGTGAGCGCACGCCTGGACAAGGAGGGGAAGGGGTTCTCGTGTCTGACCGAGGTCACTCCTACTACTGTGTCGTTCCCTCTTGGCTAGGGTTAGACTGCACAGTCTAGCCTAATTCTGATTGGCTATTTTTTTTTTTTTTTTTTTTTTTTGAGACAGAGTCTCACTCCGTCACCAGGCACCAGGCTGGAGTGCAGTGGCGCAACCTCGGCTCACTGCAACCTCCGCAGCCCCGGTTCAAGCAATTCTCCTGCCTCAGCCTCCCGAGTAGCTGGGATTACAGGCGCGCACCACCACGCCCAGCTAATTTTTTTGTATTTTTAGTAGAGACGGGGTTTCACCATGTTGACCAGGATGGTCTCAATCTCTTGACCTCGTGATCCGCCCGCCTTGGCCTCCCAAAGTGCTGGGATTACAGGCGTGAGCCACCGCGCCCGGCTCTGATTGGCTATTTTAAAGGGAGAAGGGGTATGAGCTGGAGTGGAGGGGTAGGGAGTTTGGCAGGAAGGACACTTACAGGACAGGTCAGAGCAGGTAAGCAGGGGTCAAAGCCGGTGACCGGAGCAGGTCACCAGGATGAGTCAGGACGGGGCAGGGGACCACGGGAACAGATGTGAACTACTGATTAGAACTGGTAGAAAAGGTTATTTATTGAAACTACAAGGAAGTTAAACTTTAAAATAGAGAATTAAAGAATAAGAGAGTGAACATGTTGACACACTGATTCTTTGAAGAGAAACTTGGGGTTCGCTATATCTAACACACTCTCTCTCTCTCTTTTTCTTTCTTTCTTTTTTTGATGGAGTCTTGCTTTGTCACCCAGGCTGGAGTGCAGTGTTGCAATCTTGGTTCACTTCAACCTCTGCCCCCCGGGTTCAAGTGGTTCTCCTGCCTCGGCCTCCCCAGTAGCTGGGACTATAGGCATGTGTCACCACACCTGGCTAAATTTGTATTTTTAGTAGAATTGGAGTTTCTGCATGTTAGTCAGGCTGGTCTCGAACTCTTGACCTTGTGATCTGCCTGCCTCTGCCTCCCAAAGTGCTGGGATTACATGCCAAGCATGTCACGCGTGGAGGTGGAGGGAAGAGTATAACAAACCTTTGTGTGCCCAGCATTCAGCTGCACAATTCTTAACACTCTGCCAATCTTATTTCATTTTTCCCCTTAAGTATTTATTTTTTCGAGATGGAGTCTCACTTTGTCACCCAGGCTGGAGTGCAATGGCACGGTCTCAGCTCACTGCAGCCTCCACATCCCAGGTTCAAGCAATTCTGCCTCAGCCTCCACCTCCAGAGTACCTGGGATTACAGGCACATGCCACCAAGCCCAGCTAATTTTTATATTTTTAGTAGAGACAGGGTTTCATCATATTGGTCGGGCTGGTCTCGAACTCCTGACCTCAGGTGATCCACCCACCTCAGCCTCCCAAAGTGCTGGGATTACAGGTGAGGGCCATGGAGCCCAGCCATCCCCTTAAGTAAGCAAATTCCAGACATCATGCTATTTTACTGTAACAGGGGAAGGAATTATCAATAACACTTTACGGGAAAATGGAGGCAATGAGAAGTTTTGTTTTTGTTTTTTTTTTTGAGACGGAGTTTCGCTCTTGTTACCCAGGCTGGAGTGCAATGGTGTGATCTCGGCTCACCACAACCTCCGCCTCCTGGGTTCAAGCAATTCTCCTGCCTCAGCCTCCCGAGTAGCTGGGACTACAGGCATGTGCCACCATGCCCAGCTAAGTTTTGTATTTTTAGTAGAGACAGGGTTTCACCATGTT
>PVKV010021805.1:0-36790 GCA_004027835.1 Alouatta palliata | reverse complement strand
GGGGCGGGGCGGGCCCGGCCCTCCTGGCAAGAGCGAGGTGGTCTCGGGCCAGGCCACAGGGCGCGGGGCGGGGACGTCGCCGGGGTCCCACACGGCCAGGCCTGGCCCGGGATTGAACCTTGGAGGGGACAGACAGACTTGGGCAGCCTGGAGGGGCTCAGCCCTTGCGTGGTGGCCTGGAGGACCGGGCAGGTGCGTGATGGTTTTGGGGCCATTGTCAACCTAAAAAACTAGGAGATTTCCCGTGAAAATCGGGATTTTCCTCTTGAAAATGGAAGACCGGGCCAGGCGCGATGGCTCAGGCCTGTTATCCCAGCACTTTGGGAGGCCGAGGCAGGTGGATCACCTGAGGTCAAGAGTTTGAGACCAGCCTGGCCAACATGGTGAAACCCCGTCTCTTCTAAACATACAAAAATTACCAGGCGTGGTGGCGCATGCCTGTAATCCCAGCTACTCAGGGGGCTGAGGCAGGAGAATCGATTGAACCCAGGAGGTGGAGGTTGCAGTGAGCTGAGATCGCACCACTGCACTCCAGCCTGGACCACTGGGCGAGACTCCGAGACCGCGTCTCAAAAACAAACAAACGAACCAAAAGAAAGTGGAAGATGGGACAGCTTGCCAAGCTGGTTCTGACCTTCCCAGCTGCATTCCCCACAGTCCCCACCCCGCTGCTGTTCAGCCAGCCTCTCTGCTCATCCTGTTACCAGAGCCTCTTCTTGCACCGCTGGCCCATGGGGCCGTTTGCAATGGAGATGTGGGGGTTTGAGGAAAGAGAGTGGTCTCTTTTCTCTGTGGCCACTCTATGCCAAGAACGGGACTCCTGAGTGAATGGGACGCATCCCCTACCCCGGCAGTGCCTTTCAGCCTGGGCGGTCCTTTGGTTTCGTCCTGGCCGTAACCTGATCCAACCGAGGCAAGGCGCCTTGCAGAATGCCCAGCACCCGTGAGAGTGTCTGTGGAAAGTCGCCGAGTGACGCCACACCGTCTCTGTACCCACATGCCTTCCGCAGTGCCAGATTTCTCTCCTCCTCAGTCCTGGGCTCGAGGACTGGAAGCAAGTCACCATCGCCAGCCTAGGTTCGTTTTTATCTGCAAGATCATACTTCCCGACTCTACTGAGATCATACGGCTTTTTCCTTATCCAATTTGCCTCTCTGGACCTTTCTTAATGAACTGTTAACATGCTTTCTAGGAAAGGGATGGGCGCGGTGGCTCACACCCGTAATCCCAGCACTTTGGGAGGCCCAGGTGGGCAGATCACCTTAGTTCGAGACCAGCCTGGCCAACATGGTGAAACCCCTGCCCACTAAAAAACGAAAATTAGCTGAGAGTCGTGGTGCGCGCCTGTAATCCCAGCTACTTGGGGGGCTGAGGCAGGCAAATCACTTGGACCCAGGAAGTGGAGGTTGCAGTGAGCTGAGATCGTGCCACTGCACTCCAGCCTGGTTGACAGAGTGAGACTTCATCCCCCTACCCCCAAAAAACATATATACTCTCTAGGAAAGAAGGGAAGGACAGTGACAGACTGAAAACAGCCCTGTGTCCATGGAACTGGTTAAGGTAGCTGTGGAACAGCTACAGGATGGTCAGCTGTCAAAGAAGGAATAAGGGCCGTTCTGTGTTCTGCTGTGGAGTGACTCCAGAACATACTGTTAAGTAAAAAGTACCAAGCCAGGTATGGTGGCTTGAGCCTGTGGTCCCAGCTCCTTAGGAGGCTGAGGCAGGATGGATCACTTGAGCCCAGGAGTTTGAGGCTGCAGCGAGCTATGATTGCACCACTGCACTCCAGCCCCGGTAACACAGTGACACCCCATCTCAAAAAAAAAAAAAAAAAAATCAGTCTAGGCACAGCAGCTCACACGTCTAATTCCAGCACTTTGAGAGGCAAGGTGGGAGGATGGCTTGAGTCCAGGAGGTTGAGACCAGCCTGGGCAACATGGTGAAACCCTGGCTCTAAAAAAATACAAAAAAATTAGCCAGCCATGGTGGCACACACCTGTAGTCCCAGCTACTCAGGAGGCTTAGATGGGAGGACTTCCTGAGCCTGAGAGGTGGATGCTGCAGTGAGCTGTGATGGCGCCACTGCACTCCAGCTTGGGTGACAAAGTGAGAGCCTATCTCAAAAAAATTTAAAAAATCAAGATGCAGAAAAGTGTGTATAGCATTTATCTAAGGAGGTGCAGGGGCAGTAAGAACATACATGTGTATTTTTTTTTGCATTAAAAAGCCACATAAAAATGGTGACGATCTGGGGCAGGAGGGCACAGGAATAGAAAGCAGATCTCTTGAAATGTGCTTACATTTAGCTATAGAACTGTGTAATTAGAAAACCAAAAATAAATCAAAATAGAAAAAGCATCTAAAAGTTGGAGACAGAATGAAACAAATGAAGCTAATTGTGTAGCATGTTGGGGGTAGAGCCATCCAAAAAAGGGTAATTTTGAGTGACTTTTTATTTTTATTTTTAGACAGTCTTGCTGTGTCACCCAGGCTGGAGTGCAGTGGCGTGATCTTGGCTCACTGCAACCTCCACTTTCCGGGTTCAAGTGATTCTCCTGTCTCAGCCTCTCAAGTAGCTGGGATTATAGGCATGCGCCTCAATGCCTGGCTAGTTTTTGGTATTTTTAGTAGAGATAGATTTTGCCATGTTGGCTGGGCTGGTCTCAAACTCTTGAGCTCAAGTGATCTGCCTGCCTCAGCCTCACAAAGTGACTTTTTTTTTTTTTTTTCCCTAAAGAGTCAATGTCTTGCTCTGTTCCCCAGGCTAGAATGTGGTGGCTCCATCATGGCTCTCTGCAGCCTTGACCTCCTGGGCTCTAGTGATCCTCCCACCTCAGCCTCCGAAGTAGCTGGGACTACATGTGTGCATCACCATGACCAGCTGATTTATTTTTATTTTTATTTTTGCAGAGATGATGTCTCACTATCTTTTCCAGGCTGATGTCAAACTCCTGGCCTCAAGCGATCCTCCTGCCTCGGCCTCTCCAGATGCTGAGATTACATGCAGGTATGAGCCACAGCACCCAGGTTTCAAGTGGCTTTAAAACCCAGCCTTTGACTGTGTATACCTAGTAGACTATATCCCAATGACGAAAGAATTGTGAAGAAGTCTTAGGTTGTTTGCAGTAATCCTGATTATAGTCATATTATCGATATTGCTGTTCTGAAATAATTCTATAAAGGAGATAAAACAAATAAGTAGTCTGGGCATGGTGGCTCACGCCTGTAATCCCAGCACTTTGGGAGGCTGGGGTGGGCAGATCACCTGAGGTCAGGCGATCAAGACCAGCCTGGCCAACACAGTGAAGCACTGTCTCTACTAAAAATACAGAAATTAGCTGGTCATGGTGGCAGGCACTTGTAGTGCCAGCTACCCTGGAGGCTGAGGCAGGAGAATCACTTGAACCCAGGAGGTGGAGGTTGCAGTGAGCTGAGATTGTGCCTTTACACCCCAGCCTGGGCAACAGTGCAGGACTCCATCTCAAAAAAAAAACAAAAAACAAAAAAACTAAACTAAAAAAAGCAAACTAGCTGGGTATGGTGGCACATGCCCGTAGTCCCAGCTACTCCAGAGGCAGAGACAGGAGGGTCGCTTGGTCACAGAAGGTTGAGGCTGCAGTGAGCTTGATCATGCCACAGCACTCCAGCCTGGGCAACAGAGCGAGACCCTGCCTCTAAAAATAAAATAAAATAAAATAAAATAAAAAACTCCTCATTGGCCACCTTTGGAGGGTGCTAGGATTCTAAGTGACCATTCTGAAAATGTTGTGGCCATGTAGGAGTGCCACTTCTGTCTACTCTGGAGAAAGGATTTGCATTTAGCTGTGAGGCGTGCAGGCAGCCTCCAGCCTCCACCAGTGCTGTGGGGACCTGGACAGCATTTGATCGGAGCACACTCTCCAGGCAGCCCCTGCCCCTGACTGAGCATGGCAAGGGCACTGGGCAGTCCCAGCCCCTGACTGAGCATGGCAAGGGCACTGGGCAGCCGCAGCCCCTGACTGAGCATGGCAAGGGCACTGGGCAGCCCCAGCCCCTGACTGAGCATGGCAAGGGCACTGGGCAGTCCCAGCCCCTGACTGAGCATGGCAAGGGCACTGGGCAGCCCCAGCCCCTGACTGAGCATGGCAAGGGCACTGGGCAGCCCCAGCCCCTGACTGAGCATGGCAAGGGCACTGGGCAGCCCCAGCCCCTGACTGAGCATGGCAAGGGCACTGGGCAGCACCAGCCCCTGACTGAGCATGGCAAGGGCACTGGACATTGTCTGCTCCAGAGCCCCGCTGTGCCCCTCTACTGGGTTGGCCAAAATGTTGAGAGATTTGCCTTACAGTCAGGTTCTCCCAGCCCAGTTCTGTTTCCTCCCATGTTTCTTTCACAGACATCGGACATGTACTGTGGCCTGAAGGCTTTCTCAGCCCAGGTCCCTGGCTCTGCCTTGATCTTTCAGAGGCGTGAGCTCCCAGCAAATCTTTTGCATTTCTGATTTCATCTCACGTCTACTTACTGGAGGGCGCAAAGGGGCACAGTGGTGCCAGGAATGGTCTGAGGAGGCAGATGGCACCGTGGAGCTTGGAGCTGGATCACTCACTGCCCAGCTGGCCGCGGGACCCCATCCTGGGTGGCGCACAGATGCCCCGCACGAGCTAAAGCTCTGCCTGTAGTACCCTGGGAGGACGGTGGCTGGTGTGGGTTCAGGCATTTGAGAAAGATGTGCGTCCGGGAGGGTGCAGCGGGTGCCTACAGGAACAGCATGGCAGTCCAGCCGGTATTAACAACAGCCCGGGGTCCTACCGATATTAACAAGAGTCCGGGGGTCCCACTGATATTAACAACAGTCTGGGGGTCCCGCTGATATTAACAAGAGTCCGGGGGTCCCATGGATATTAACAACAGTCCGGGGTCCCACCGATATTAACAACAGTCCGGGGTTCTGCTGATATTAACAACAGTCTGGGGGTCCCGCCGATATTAACAACAGCCCGGGGTCCCACCGATATTAACAAGAGTCTGGGGGTCCCACCGATATTAACAACAGTCTGGGGGTCTGGCTGATATTAGCAACAGCCCGGTGGTCTGGCCGGTATTAAGTACAGTCTGGTGGTCCGGCTGATATTAAGTTGCATCAACCCTCTAGAGAGGCATCATGAAAAGTTTCAGACGGTCAAACAGCCATTGAAACTAAGTGTGAAAGCCGGAGGCCCTTGTACCCTGCACGGCAGAGAAGGAAATGCTGGAAGCCACGATGAGGACTGGAGAGTTCCAGTGTCTGAATTTCGAAGGTGACTGACTCTCAGTCAAGGCCCATTTGCTGTGTCAAGGCCAGGTCTAGGTTGAGATGAGCTGCTGCCTTGACACGTGGCTGGGGATATCTGGGTGGATGTCCCTGAATGCTTTGGCTGCCCAGATTCTCCTGAAACCCCAGAGCCTGCAAAGGTGACTCATGCCTCCCGAGGAAGAGCTGGCACCCTCTGCCTCCCACCCCCCGAGTATAGGAAGACACCACAGAGGTCTTCCCAAAAAGGCAACAGGCCTCCCTCAGGACCCGTCCCCACTCTCCTTGGCTGCCAGGCTGGTGACAAGGGGCGGGCTGCAGCAGGACCCAGAGTTGAACAGCATTATAGCAGCTCCGTGTTTTGGACGGAGCTCCTGGACTAGGTCCCCACAGGCCAGACCAAAAGAGAGCCATGCAAAGGTTCCGTGTCCCCCAAACCAAACAAGGGTGCCTCTCTGACCTTCTAGGAAGCCAGGAGAGAGCCATGACAGCCAAGCTGGCAGCCAGATAGGAGGTCCCCCGTGACAGGGAGAGCACCCTGAGTAACCCGAGATGAACCAGTTCCTTTTCAGTTCTGCTGTTTCCTCGTCCTGCACAAGCTCCTCACAAAACCTGGCTGCTCTGCTGTGCCCAGGCAAGCATCTTTTTTTTTTTTCTTTTGACACGGAGTTTCACTCTTACTGCCCAGGCTGGAGTGCAATGTCACCATCTCGGCTCACTGCAGCCTCTGCCTCCCGAGCAGCTGGGATTACGGGCATGCACCACCACGCCTGGCTGGGAGCACCTTTTATAAACCTTTAGGTGAGACATTGCCCAATTCACGAATTGCAAATGAAAGGCAATTTGATCTCCACACTACATTTGTTAAAATTCTGTGTTTCACATGGATCGGCAACAGGAAGTGGCCGTGAGAATGGCTTGGAGGGGCTTGAGCCAGGACAGAGGGTGGAGAGGGGGGCTGGGTGACACGGGGCGTTCTCGTGGGAGGAGGGGCTTGACATCTTGGCAAGACCCTGTGGGTGGAAAAACTCACAGCTGCAGTGGCTGGAAATCTCCCCAATTCCGAGAAACCTATAAACCCGCAGATCCAAGAAACTCAACAAACCCTGAGCAGAGTAAACGTAAGAAAATCAAGCCAACATGCTCGGCAACCAAACTGATGGAGAACAGCTCTTCACAACGGCGCGTGCGAGGACACACGTCCTACAGCGCAACAAAGACGCCAGCAAACTCCCTGCGAGAAGCCGTGAAGCCAGAAGACAAGAAGCAACTTGGCAGTCCTGGGAGAAGAGAAGGCCAGACGGGCACAGCGCCGAGGACCTAAGCGACTTTCCGACGTGAGGGCGAGTTCCTGCCGCTGTGTATGACTCCGGTCTCAGTAGATTCTTTTGCTTTCTTTTGTTTTTTTTTGAGATGGAGTCTCGCTCTGTCGCCCAGGCTGGAGTGCAGTGGCGCGATCTCGGCTCACTGCAGCCTTCGCCTCCCAGGTTCAAGCCATTCTCCTGCCTCAGCCTCCTAAGTAGCTGGGATTACAGGTGCCCGCCACCACGCCCGGGTAACTTCTTTCTGTATTTTTAGTAGAGATGAGGTTTTGCCATGTTGGTCAGGCTGGTCTCGAACTCCTGACCTCAGGTGATCCGCCCGCCTCAGCCTCCCAAAGTGCTGGGATTACAGGTGTGAGCCACTGCGCCCGGCCTAATTTTTTTTTTTTTTTTTAAATGAAGGTAAGTTTCTACTTCTGACGGACATGGAGTAACAGGGACAGGTTTGCCTTACACCTGAAACAACAGCAAGACTCAGCAAAACGTGTGAGACGGCAGCCCCCAAGAGATGAGACATCAGGACACCACGGACAAGATCCTGAGAGGGGGAGATGGGTGAGGGGAGCCCCCGAGGACACTGGCTGCTTGCCCGGGAAGGCGTCCTGGCCACCACACAGGGAGGGGGAGTCAGGGCGGGGCGTGGCCATGAAGTGGCACGGTTGTATCGTCAGGACGGCAAACTTCGGTTCTTCAAAAGACACTGTTGAGAAAGTGGGTCGGCAGGCCCCAGACTGGGAGGAAGTATTTGCAACACATGCATCCAACAAAAGACGCCACCTAAAATACAGGACGAGCTCTTAGTGGTAAAGAGAGATTGACAACTTCATTTTTAAGCATTTATTTATTTATTTATTTTTGAGACGGAAGCTCGCTCTGTCGCCCAGGCTGGAGTACAGTGGCACGATCTTGGCTCACTGCAACCTCCACCTCCGGGGTTCAAGCCATTCTCCTGCCTCAGCCTCCCCAGTAGCTGGTATTACAGGCAAGCTTCACCACACCCTGCTAATTTTTGCATTTTTAGTAGAGATGGGGTTTCGCCATATTGGCCAGGCTGGTCTCGAACTCCTGACTTCGTGATCTGCCCGCCTCAGCCTCCCAAAGTGCTGGGATTAGAGGTGTGAGCCACTTCGCCAGGCCTGGCAACTTCATTTTAAAAATCGTTAGGCTTTTAAAAGATTTGAACAGACATGTATATTACCAAAAGACATACCAATAAATAAACTCATAAAAAAATGCTTATTAGTCATTAAAAAAATGCATGCTGGCCAGCTGAGGTGGCTCACCCCGATAATCCCAGCACTTTGGGAGGCTGAGGCAGGAGGATTGCTTGAACCCAGGAGTTTGAGGCCAGCCTGGGCAACATAGTGAGACGCTATCTCTATTTAATAAAATAAAATAAAACTTTAAAAAGAGCTGGGCATGGTGGCTCACTCCTGTAATCCCAGCACTTTGGGAGGCTGAGGCAGGCAGATCACCTGAGGTCAGGAGTTCGAGACCAGCCTGGCCAACATGGCAAAACCCCACCTCTACTAAAAATACAAAATTAGCCGGGCGTGGTGGTACATGCCTGTAATCCCAGCTACTCAGGAGGCTGAGGCAGGAGACTCTCTTGAACCCAGGAGGCGGAGGTTGCAGTGAGTTGAGATTGTGCCACTGCACTCCAGCCTGGGCAACAGAGCAAGACTCCAGCAGAAAGAAAGAAAGAGAGAGAGAGAGGGAGGGAGGGAAAGAAAGAATGAGAGAGAGAGGGAGGGAGGGAAGGAATGAAAGAAAGAAAGAAGGAAAGAAAGACAAAGAAAGAAAAAGAAAAGAAAGAAAGAAAGAAAGAAAGAAAGAAAGAAAAAGAAAAAGCAAGCAAGCAGATTGGCAGTTTCTTACCAAGTTAAACATACAGTCCCCTTAAACCCGAGTAATCCCACACACATTCATTCAAAAAAAATGAAAGCATGTGTCCATACACACACTCGTATTTAAATGTTAAGAGCAGCTTTACTCACGAGAGCCCAGAACGGCATATGTGCCCAGCGCCCATCAACAGGTAGACAGTTAAACAAACCGAGGCGTGAGCGTGCAGTGGAGTGAAATATTACTCAGCAGTAAAAAATCCACCACGGACACACACAGCCGCGTGGGTGGCTCCACAGAGCGTGGCGCTGAGGGAAGCCAGGCACGAAGGACACGGCGACACGCGGCGGTTGAAAGCAGTGTGCCATCTCGGGCTTGGGAGGTCTGCGTCCCAGCTCAGTCTGTCTCACAAAGCTGCAGTCGGATGTCAGCCGGGGCCGCGGTCTCCAGGCTCAACGGTGGCAGCATCCCAGGGTGGCTGCTGGAGTGAGTTCCCTCTGTTTCAGGGTTGGGGGTGGGGTCTGGCTCTCACGGCTGCCTTCAGTTCCTGGCCCATGAGCCTCCCCACCTCAGCTGGCAACACAGCCCTGGCTTCATCAAAGTGAGGAGGGGCAAGAGTGCCCCAAGACCGGAACCACGGCTTTTTATAAATGAATCTCAGATGTCTCATCACTCTTATTTTTATTTTATTTTTTGAGATGGTCTCTGTCACCCAGGCTGGAGTGCAGTGGTGCGATCTCGGCTCATTGCAATCTCTGCTTACCAGTTCTCCTGCTTAGCCTCCCCAGTAGCTGGGATTACAGGCACACACCACCACGCCAGGCTAATTTTTGTATTTTAGTAGAGACGAGGTTTCAACATGTTGGCCAAGCTGGTCTCGAACCCCTAACCTCAAGTGATCTGCCTGCCTCGGCCTTCCAATGTGCTGGGATCACAGGTGTGAGCCACTGCACCTGCCTTTTGATTTTTATTTTTAGACACACGGTCTCACTCTGTCACCCAGGCTGGAGTGCAGTGGTGCGATCATGGGTCACTGCGGCCTCCACCTCCTGTGCTCAAACGATCCTCCCACTGCAGCCTCCTGAATACCTGGGACCACGGGCCTGCGCCACCACACATGGCTAACTTTTATTCTGTAGAGATGGGGTGTCCGTATGTTGCCGAGGCTGATCTCAAACTCCTGGGGTCAACTGATCCTCCTGCCTCGGCCTCCCACAGTGCTGGGATCACAGGCGTGACCGCCTCTTGATGGATGGGAACGGCGCGTTGCTTGGTCCAGACCACATGTAAAGAGGGCCACACCACATGATGGGAGGGATCTCGGGAGCCCTGGGAAGAGGTTGCAAACTCACCTTCCTGCCGGACAGTCCTGTTGACGAGCTGCTGATCACCTGAGGTCAGGAGTTCGAGACCAGCCTGGCCAACATGGCAAAGCCCCATCTCTGCTGCGTGCGAGTCCTGTCCGTTTGCCGGGCAGCCAGATCCTGCCTCCCCCCGCAGCCCGTCTGAGGCGTTTGCATGCTGTTGCCTCAGTCGTGCTCGGATCTAACGTAGGATGTGTTTGTCACTTGATCGACAGCCTTCTTGTTAGAAACGTTACTTTGTCTTTAAGGTTTTCTACCACATGAAAGGATTCAAATTGCCACTTTAAAAACATAAAATCTGAGAATAGAACACCGACTTCTCCACACTAAAAAGGATTAATTGTTCTTGGATATCTGTTTAACTCAAGTACGGAAACAATGTTCTAAGTGGCCGAGCTGGATTGCTCTCTGGTTCTCAGGGCCCCAGAGGCTAAGGGCAGCGGCGCCACTGAGCGTGGTTTCTGGCGGGTCCGCAGCCTTTGCGGCAGTCCACGGCCCATCTCAGGCTGCTACACGTATTTTGCATTTGCTCGTTTCTGCCAAATTTCCTCTGCTTATCCAAATGAACGGAGTCCATCTGAAAATCACAGGATTAATAATCACCATGCAAACTCGGTAACGTTCTTCCCTGCATCCCTGCCATTTTCTCTGTTTGGTGCATTTTCCCGGGAAAGTAGCAGAAGAACCTCACAAATACATCAGGAGAGGGGTTTAAATTTAGCGAGCGCCGTTTTCTCTCGCAGATCCCGATGAGTCACCTCCACCTCCCAGGGCCGGCCTGCTGCCGCGGAGCTGCGGCAGTGGACAGGGGCCAGCTCCCCGCCCACGCCTCGGACTCGATGCTGTCCCTTGCCCTACGCTGTGGGCATCCCAGCACCCGGCAAGGTGTCAGTCCAGAAGACACCGTGTAAGTGGGCTGCAGGCCGGCACCTGAATGTCCACCTCAACCCGCAGACCACACTCGTGTGGCTTTCTGCGTGCCGTGTAGGACATCGCCGCCCGGGGAAGAACCGAGGCAGCGACTCCCAGGGGTAAGGGGCAGGATGTTCATTCCTTCCGGAGCCAAGTGAGCAGAAGAAAGAGGCAGCAGCTCTTGCCCTAAGCACCCACTCAAAGGGCTCTGGACAGATCCTCCCAACGGAGAGGCAGGTCCACGTGTTCCAGTAAGCAGCGAGAGTGGCTGTGAAGGAATACTGGGTGTGTAGGGGCCGAGGGATCTGGGTGTGAAGTCTGAGCTGCCAGACCCCCCACTGTGCACTCTCAGTGGTGCCAAGACAAGGGACTGAGGAGCATGCACCCCATCTCAAATGGGGCGACTTCCACTGATGGAGATCCTCCTTGTTGCTGATTCTGAAAGCCTCACCACAGTCTCACTCGGAGGGTGGGTTCTCCTGCAGAACAGGAGGTGGGGGGCGTAACCTCCATATTCCCCGGAGAGCGGGCAGCCCACGCCTCTGCAACAGGGATGATGGTCATCAAACAAGACGACCTGAGACTCTTTCTAACAGAGTTCAGTGTCCTGTAGTTCTGACACTGAGGAACCCGACTGCAACTGTCACCCCGTCGTTTTGTAAAAGAAGAAAACAAAGCTGGGAGATAATCCCCTGAGGTCACACGGCCAGTTTGGAGCAGAGCTGGGACTGGTACCCAGACCTCTGACTACAGCTCTTCCCAGATGCCCGAAAGGGGCCGAGGAGTGAGCTGCTTCCATCTCACGGGCATGGAAACTCCCTGTCCTGGGGCCGCCTCCACCAGGTACTGGCCATGCAGGTCCCAGCTCCTGACCCCTGGGCGAGGCTGCTCCTGGGCTGGCGTTCCTGGTTCTGGGGTGGTCGGAGCTTCTCTGGGTGGAGGATGGGGATAAGGAGGCTGACTGCTTACGCACATCAGAATGGGATGGAAGTTCGGAAATGTCAACAAGCTAATTCTCAAAAATCTTGAATAAGAAATTATGGCCGGGCGCGGTGGCGCGTGCCTGTAGTCCCAGCTACTCGGGAGGCTGAGGTGGGAGGATCGCTTGAGCCCAGGAGTTCTGGGCTGTAGTGCGCTATGCCGATCGGGTGTCCGCACTAAGTTCGGCATCAATATGGTGACCTCCCGGGAGCGGGGGACCACCAGGTTGCCTAAGGAGGGCTGAACTGGCCCAGGTCGGAAACGGAGCAGGTCAAAACTCCCGTGCTGATCAGTAGTGGGATCGCGCCTGTGAATAGCCACTGCACTCCAGCCTGGGCAACATAGCGAGACCCTGTCTCTAAAAAAAAAAAAAAGAAATTATGAAAATTCCTGTTCTTCAGATCCAAACTGAAACACCAGTTAGGAGGCCGGGCACAGAGGCTCACGCCTACAATCCCGGTACTTTGGGAGGCCAAGGAGAAGGATCCCTTGAAGCTGGGAGTTGGAGACCAGGCTGGGAAACACAGTGAGACCCCATCTCTACAAAAAAAACAGAAAATTATGTGGGTGTCGTGACCTGCATCTGTGGCCCCAGCTCCTCCAGAAGCTGAGGTGGAAAGATCCTTTGAACCCGGAGGTGGAGGCTACAGTGAGCTGAGATCGTGCCACTGCACTCCAGCCTGGGCTACAGAGCAAGACCCTGTCTCTTGAAAATTAAATGTTAATGTGATGCCCCAGGTAATAGAGGAGAGTGAAGAAAATGGCGGTGGGGGGCCGGGTGCGGTGGCTCATGCCTGTAATCCTAGCACTTTGGGAGGCCGAGGTGGGTGGATCACTTGAGGTCAGGAGTTCAAGACCAGCCTGGCCATTATGGTGAAACCCCATCTTAAAAAAAAAAAAAAGAAAAGAAAAGAAAATGGCGGTGGGGTCTGGGTCTTGAATGAGCTGGGCTGAGATGGTCAAGGTCAACACTACTCAGAGGCGATCGGCACCAAGGCATCCTCAGAAGAGGTCTTCTCAGACATTGACAGGAATGTGACCGTGAACCGCCCTCACTGCTTGGTTCCAAAGCTCAGGAATGAAAGACAGGAGGGCTGGGCACTGTCCTGAGGCAGTGGTGGAGGTGCCGGCCACAGCGGGTGCGTGGACTTTGCAGATGCGGGCCTGCAGCTTCTGCATTTGCTGAGCACCTACTGTGTCCAAGACACCACCAAGGAGAAGACGGACAAGACCCCTGTGCTGGAGGGGGAGGAATAAACATAATAATGCCTCTCACACGGGGAGCAGGCCCAGCTCTGGGCACCCAGGGACATGTGGGAACCAGGCTGCCGATGCCCAGGGAGACGGGTGCAGAGCACAGGCTGGGACAGGAACCCCAGGAACATGGGGGAGGTGGGGCCTGTGCTTCTGTACCCAAAGGACCCCCCTCGTGAGGGGCTGGGGAGCAGCCGGGAAGGGGGCCTTGGAGCTGAGACCTGCTGGGCTTTTTAGAGCCCTGTCCCCAATTTGAGAATGCAAGCTGGGCCCAGCCTCATTCTTCCGTTTCCTGAAGGAGGGATTGGGCCAGAATCCGCAGCAGGTCGGTCTCTGGACTTGCCTCCATCTGCCCCCTGCGCCTGTGGCAGAAGCTCTCAGCCAGGGGACAGCTTCGCCATTTTCGTGTGTTTTCACCAGGGGTTCACACTGTGGGTCAGCGACATGACGAGCCGAGGAGTGAATACACGACGCAGCCACGTTCAAGTTTGTGAGCAGCTTCTTCAGAAAAACGGCAGCACAACTTCACGTTCAAAAGAGTGAAGGCAGAAGACAGGCCTCCGCTTGCTCAGATCCTGGGGGTGCGGAGGGCAGACCTGGGGCCCCGAGGGGACGGAGGGGGGCAGGGGGCGGTGCAGTCAGAACTGCCGCCTGCGAGGACATCCGCTTTTCCTCCCCACCCGCCCTATCCAGGGTCTCCAGGACCAGGACTGCTCCCAAAGTCGCGTGGTCGGCGAAGGCAGGAGGGTTTGGAGAGGAGCAGCGGGTGAAGTTCTCTCTCTCTCTCTCTTCCGGCAGCTGCAGGGACCGGCCCCCTCCCCACCGCCCATCCCCCTCAGCCGACCGAACCCCCCCTCCCCCCGGCACTGCCAAAACCCGCCACGCAGGTGTGCGAATCCACACACCGCCTCGGGACGAGGCTCGGCCGCGGTGTCCACGGGGCTTGCGCCCGAGTCGCCTCCCACGCGGACACGCGGAGGGCCCGTCTGCGGCGCGAGGGCAGCGGTCGGGGGTCCGGAGTGCCCGGCCCTGGCCCGGGGGCGCCGCCCGCGAAGAGGGGGGCTGCTGGCGGAGACACGGGTGCGGGCGGGGGGAGGGGAGAGGAGAAGGGGGAGGGAAAGGGGGAGGGCAGCCGCGGGCTGGGGCGGGCTCGGGGCGGGCTCAGGGCGGGTTCGGGGCGGGCTCCGCGCTCCATCCGCCCCCTCGCGCTCGCGCCGCGCTCGCCGGTCTCCCGCCCGCCTGTGCCGCCGCCGCGGCCGCCGCGAGCCAAGTTTGCGCGGACCCCGTCCCGCCGAGCCCGCCGCGGCCATGGACGCTCCCGCCCGGCTGCTGGCCCGGCTCCTGCTGCTCTGCGCGCAGCTGCTCCGCGGCACCCGGTGAGCGGGCGGGGTCCGGGGGTCCGGGACGCGGGGGTTCGGAGGTCCGGGGTGCGGGGGGTCGAGGGGAGTCGGGGGATGGGGGGTCCCGCTTCTGCCCGAGAGAGCGGCTGGGAGAGCGGCTGCGCCAGTCCGCGCCCGGGACCCCGAGTCTGCGAGCCCCGCGTCCTCCCTCCTCCCCCGCGTCCTTCCTCCCCCGTGTCTCGCCCGCGGGCGCCCGCGGCGAACTCGCCCCGACGCTGCCCTTGGCCCGGGACGCGGCGACCGCCCCCGCCCCCTCCCCGGTGCTGTCCGCCGTCCCGGTGCTGAACCGGCGCCCCGAGCGAGGCGAGGGCGTCCGAGCCCCGGTTCCTCCAGCTCCGCCGCGCGCGTGGAGGGTCCCTGGTCCCCGGCACTCGAGGGTCCCGGCCGGGCCGGTGCCTTCAGCAGCGGACTGCAGGCAGGAGGGGAGGAGAGACCCGGGACCTGGGCGCGGGGAGGCTGCTCGCTTCGCCGCGGGAGGCGCTTCCTGTTACCCGAATGAGCTTCCCCAGCCGACGGGTCCGGGACGGACGGGGGAGGCGCCCGCCTCGCGCCAGCCGGTGTCGCTGTGGAGGGTGGGCCCGGCCTCCGGGGGCCCCTTTCTGAGCCCGTTTCAAACGGTGTAGACAGAACTCCTGAGTGTGTGCAGGTGGACGGCGGCCAGGCGCCCCTGGCAACAGAAAAGAGATGGTGGATTTCTTAACTATATCGGGGGGGGGCCTCCCCAGAGAAGGAAGAGGCTGAGAAGGCCCCCCCAGGGCTGGGGGCCCCCTCTGGCTTACAGTTCCCCCCAACTTCCCTCCTCTCTGGGGATCTGAAATGGGCTCCCCAGCCACCCGGGCAACTTGGTCCCATCACTGGGCATGGCCACCTTCCGTAGGAGCCACTCACGGGAGGACATTTAGGGGCGTCTTTGAAAATCATCTCAAAAACTGCAGAAGAAACAGCAAAAACCCATGCCCCAGCATTCGGGATCTGAGATGGTGAAGATGTGGAGATAGTGGTGGCTGGCCTCAGTAGAGGTGGCGGCACCCAGCCTTGGACGAGATTTGGAGCTTTCCTGTTGGAGGTGCAGGGGACAGAGCCTAGGAGGCCGTGTGCCCGTCAGGAGACCTCGGGGCCAGCACTGCCCGGCTCTAAGCAGCCCCTGTCCTAGGAAGAGCTTTGTTCTTTGATCAACCCCAGTGAGCCTTTCCCCTCTTGTCCTTTCTCTCCTTCAAGGTGAGAGGAAGGGCAGAGTGTTGGGGCACAGTCATAGATGCTGTGCTGGAGGCATGGGGCCAGCTGCCTGCCCAGGCCCACAACCACTTAGCCAAGAGGCTAAACTCCAGACAGCTCTGAAACCCCGAAGTTTTAGCCCAAGGTTGACACCAGAGCTCAGCTGGAGGCAAGTCCTGTCCTGCACAGACGTAGGGCTCCTTTCACCTTTATTAATCCTGCCTCGGGGCCTATTTATATACGTTTCCTGCCAGGAAATTCTCCAGGCCACCCCCAGCCCCAGCCCCTGGGTGCACCATCTCCCTTTTCTAAAATCTGAAGATGCTTAATCGTGGCCTGCATCTGGCTCCTGGGCATTGGGGAAGGGATTCTGTGCCTGTTTCCCAGGGCAGAAAAGGTAGAAGGCCATGGCCCAGCCAGGAGGGTGGCCTCTGGGCCTGTGGTCATTGCCATCCCTGGAAGAGGGGTGCCACTGGGGAGCACACCTTGTATGGTGGGAGGCGCACTGCTTCTCCAAGTTCCCATCTCCCTCTCTGGGTAAAAACAGCTCCCACCTGGCTGCACACTACAGCCTCTCCTTTGAGGCCATCCTGTCCACACACATGTGCAGGCTCGATCTGCTGCTCTTGGTGTCTAGGGGCAGGCCTGGGGGCCCCCCCAGGGTAGAAGCACTTGCCGGCTCAGCCTTGGGGCCACCTTCAGACTTAGCAGGGTGCTGTCCATGCAGGCCTCTCCTCCCGTCCGTGTCTGTGCCCATCCACTCCAGAACCCAGGACAGCCGCCCTCCCTTCCCTGAGTCTCAGGGTCCTTGTCTGGAGCAGCGCTGGAGGTCATGGGACCCATTCCGGCCATCACCCCAGGTCCCCATGGCAGCAGCTCCTGGTGGGAAAGGCTGGGTGGGATAGGAAGGGAACATCCTGCGTGGCGGCTGTGGATTGGGCCAGAGTCTGAAGACCCGTGCACGCAGCAGGCACTGAGCTTGCCGCCTGCATGCCCGTGTGGGTGGCCCTCCGGGCTGGCGGCACCTCTGTCTCCCTGGAGAAGCTGTGCGGCGGCTCCTGCCGTGCCAGCTCGAGGTGCGCTGGTGGCGGGGCTCCTCTTTGCCTTGGTAACTGCGATGCTGGGAGGATTGTGCTGCTCTAAAAGCAGAGCTGTGGGATCTGTGGGCTGGGTGTGCGCCACGGAGGAGCCTGGAGGGGGAGGATCCCAGCTACACTTACCTTCCCTGTCTGTCCCCAGTCCACAGTCAAGTGACAGGGATGGGTTTGTTTTTCAGCGGGGCCAGGAGGGCAGGAGGCCAGGTGAGCATGGAGAGCAACCGGAGGGGGAAGCTGCCGTGTCTTCATGGCGCCCACTCTGTCCCCTGAGTTTGGAGTCCTAAATCTGAGTGTGGACTTGGAGCCTGGTGTAGGGCCCTGGGCCTCTCTGTCCATCCACCCAAAGGAAACTCCAAGCCCAAGCCACCACTGGGCCCCAGGGCCACCAAGTGAGGCAGCAGCCCTCTCCGGAGATCTCCATGACTCACCAGAGTCCAGACGTCCCAACCCCGTGCCAAGCTGCCCAGGTGCAGGGCGTGTGCCCTCAACCCCAATAGCTCTGCCTGCCCTGTACATCCTGAACTGAGGATGTGGGGGCCCTCCAGACCCCAGAGTCTGGCATGAAGCACACCGCCCTCTGCACGCTGGCCCTTCCCATCTGTTCACAGTGGGAAAATGACCGGCCGCTCTCCTAGGTGAGAAATGGCGTGGGGGTGGGAGCCTGCTTCCTTCTCACACCCAGGGGATGGCAAAGGCACCTCCAGGTAAGCTTCATGGCGGGGGCTGCCCCTGGCCTTACCTTTGCGCACCCCCACACATGCCACTACCCCGAGATGGTCAAGAGACGTGGCCCAGGAAGGACGGCATCTCCTATGGCCTCATTCCAGGCAGGCTAGATGGCAGCTGGGCCGGTCCAAAAATAAAGCCTTTCTCAGATCCCTTCGCGTCTGACCTTCAGGACGACTTCCATCTGCATTTTTAATTGTGCTTTACTCAGGCCAGGACTTAATTTGATTCCGTCTTGTCCTTGGTCACCAAAGTGCCTGCCCCTCTGTAGCCCTGCACCGGGTCACTCCTGGGGGTCCAGTGGGCGTGGCGTCATGGGTCTGGATGGACAGCAGCCCCGGATGCTGCCTTTGGGTTGCTCCTCCTGCTGGAGTTGGGCCACTGTGGTCCTCTGGGACAGATCGGGGTTGGCAAAATCTTGTTAGCTGAGGAGCGTTTGGTTCAAAGTTAAAATCTGCGAAAGGCCAGTGTGTGAAACAAGAAGAAACGTGGTTCCGATGGAAAGAGAGAGGGCCTGAACCCCACCTGCTGTCTCCCAAACCCCGGTGGTCTTCAGGGGCCCCAGGATGCGCCTGAGGATGAAGTGTACGGAGCAGGGTCAAGGCAGGACTTGGGGAAAGGCAGGGGGAGTGTCCACCTCCCTGCGCCCTTGTGCGTCTCCAGAACTTCGGGTCTGCTCATGCATGGATCTGCTCACGCAGCACCATGGGCCGGACTGAGCCTGAAGCACTGGACTCCCGGGCCCCACCCTTTGCCTCTCCCTTGGGAATCCCAGGACTCAAGGGGGCTGGAGCTGGAGAGTGGGCTGCAGGTGGCCTTCGTGGGACGCTGGGGAGGGGGCTGCTCGGGGTGGGGCTGGTGGCCCAGCTGCAGCTTGGCTGTGCCTGACAGGCAGTGCAGAGGGGTGCCTGGAGCCCAGGTCGCAGTCTCTGAGGGAGCAGAAGGCCAAGGGCTGTGGCTGGAGGGGCAATCAGAAGGGTCCTGAGGAGTCAGGCGTAGAGGAAGCCAGGGACTGTGCTCTTCGCTTGCTGGCCTGGTGGAGTGGCCCAGCATGGAGCGTCTGCACGAGGCTGTGTCTGAACTGGGGTCGAATCTGTCTCTAGGCTTGCTGGGGAGCGGGAGGCCGCTGACTCAGGTTCCCACCCCTCACCTCTCCGGGAGGGCTCGGTCCAGACCTGAAGCCACTCCTCCACCTGCTTGGGTAGAAGTGATTCTGAGGATGCAGGGGGGTTATTCTCAAGGCCCCACCCCGGGACCAATCCCCGCCCTGTGTGCAGGAGGACGGGTGTGACCATCGCCACAAACTAGACGGCTCCAAACGATGGACGCTCATTCTCTTGCAGCTCTGGAGGCCAGAAGCTGGAAATCACGGTGTGGGTGGGGCTGGTTGCCTGGACGCTCCGAGGGAAGCTCTGTTCCCAGCCGGTCTCCAGCTCCGGCGGTGGCAGAAACCCTGGTCTCCCTTGGCCTGTGGACACCTCGCCGCAATTTCTGCCTCCACGGTTACCAGGCTGCTTCCCTCTTCTCTTCTCAGGACACCAGTGCTTGGGGCCAGGGCCCACCCAATCCAGTGTGGCCTCGTCTTAACCAGTTACAGCTGCCAAGACCTTATTCCCACATAAGCTCACGTTCCGAGGCTCGGGTAGATGTGCATTTTGGGGACCACTGTTGAACCCAGTGCAGGCGAGCGGATAGGTCCGGGGGTGTTGGGGTGCTCCTGGCTCCGGCGGCATGGTGTGCACAGGGAGGGGATGCCTCCCTCAAGCGTGGGCACCCCCTGGCCCTGACAGCTGCCCCAAGCTGCTCCAGGGTTGAGCTAAACCCTAGGAGCACATGGCACTTGGGGACCTGGGCCCCACCATGGGCCTTCCTGGGAGGAGACAGAGCAGGAGGCTCTGGGCCCTGGTTTTGGGGCTCTGTCCGCTTCCTGTCCCCACCCCTTGCCTCCTCCTCACATTCCCCTTCTCCACACCACCTATGCGGGGATGCTTCGCCCTCAGAAGCCGACAGGGAGGCGTCTTCGGTGAGGGACCCCGGTGGTGGAGACCCCAAGGCCGGCCTCCGAGGGCTGGCAGAGGAGGGAGTCAGGGAGGCTGTTATCCTGGGAGCTTGGCCCACGCCAGGCCACCTCCCTCAAAGCCAGGAGGGCAGAGTACGCACTGAGGTCGGAGGAGGAAGCTGGGTCAGGGCCAGTGGAAGAGGCTGAGGACCTCCCCGGCGTCCTTGTGGCCAGCCAGAGCCTCAGGGACTAGCCAGGCCCCCGCCTGCCAGGGCTCCCACAGCGGGCCCCCTGCGCCCTGGCCCAAAACAGGTGCCCCGAACAGTGTTGCATCCCTAGAAGGGACCCAGGCTCAGTGGAATCCAGTTAAGTCCGGGCCCATCTGACCAGTGGCTTTGCATCCCCAGAGCAATGAATGACATCGGCGACTATGTGGGCTCCAACCTGGAAATCTCCTGGCTCCCCAACCTGGATGGGCTGATAGCCGGCTATGCCCGCAACTTCCGGCCGGGCATCGGAGGTGAGGGGTTGTCCAGACCAGCAGGAGCCGCGGGAGCCGGGCGAGGCTGTGGGTGTGTGGCCCACTGGGCTGTGGGCTGGGCTCCGGGCAAGGGAGGCTGGCTATCCCAGGAGGCTCTGTCAGAGCCAGGCCCCCGCAGAGAGGGCCAGGGATGTGCAGCTTCTAGGGCCGTGACGGCCGACTGCGTGTGACTGGGACCCTGGAAGGGTCCCATCCTGGCTCCTGCGCTGGGCCGGCCTCAGCCCTCCTGAGTTCCGCCCCTTCCTCGCAGGTCCCCCCGTGAATGTGGCCCTCGCCCTGGAGGTGGCCAGCATCGACCACATCTCAGAGGCCAACATGGTAGGTGCCCTGCCTCTGCCCCAGGCACGGCGGGTGCCTGCGGCCTCTGCCCTGGGCTGCACACCCCCGGGGGAGGAGCGAGCTGACCCCCGGCTCCCCGTCCTCCGCAGGAGTACACCATGACGGTGTTCCTGCATCAGAGCTGGCGGGACACCAGGCTGTCCTATAACCACACCAACGAGACCCTGGGCCTGGACAGCCGCTTCGTGGACAAGCTCTGGCTGCCGGACACCTTCATCGTGAACGCCAAGTCAGCCTGGTTCCACGACGTCACGGTGGAGAACAAGCTCATCCGGCTGCAGCCCGACGGCGTGATCCTGTACAGCATCCGGTGAGCGGGGGAGCCGGCCCCGGCCCGGCGACGGCGCCCAGATGCCGCGAGGCTCGGGGAGGCTCGGGCGGCTTCTGCTGCCGGGAGCTGGGGGGTGGGGGCCGAAGCTGCGCGGTTATTTTTATCCCCCGCAGCTGCTGGGGAACAGCCGCTCCAAGGTCGCCGACAGGAAGCCGGCAGATGTGGCTTTTTGGCCAACGCAGTGCCTTTTGGTTTTGAAAATGGGGTGGAATTCACATCACATAAAATTAACCTTTTTAAAGTGAACAATTCGGTGGCATCTGGCAGATTCGCCACATTATGCGACTCACCTCTGTCTAGCCCAAAACATGTCAGGACCCCAGAAGGAGACACAGCCTTGGAGCAGGTCCTCTCCGCGCCGCCCTCCGGAGCCCCACTGGCCACCCGTTTGCTCTCCGTCTCTGTGGATCTGCCCAGAGACAGAAACAGCTCATCGAAAGGGAATCGCACGCTGTGCGTGGGACCCTCTGTGACTCCGACTTTGTTACTAGCTTTTTGTCCTCAGGGTTCATCCCTGCTGAAGCTGGGGTCGGGGCCGCCTTCCCTTTCACGGCCAGGTGCTGCCCACGGCAGGGACACGCTACACCTGCCTCCCATCCCTCTGCTGAGGGCGCTTGGGTCGCTTCCAGTGCTGGCCAATGTGAATAGGCTGCTATGAACATGTGTGTGCGAGAATTTGTTTGAGAGCCTGTTTTCAGACACATGCCTCTTAAAAATGGAATTAGTTCACAACATTTGAAAAATCAGGAGGCAGCCGGGTGCAGTGGCTCATGCATGTAATCCCAGCACTTTCTGGAGGCTGAGGTGGGAGGATCTCTTGAGCCCGGGAGTTCGAGACCAGCTTGGGCAACAGAAGGAGCACCCTGCCTCTACAAAAATAATTTTAAAATATTAGCTGGGATTGGTGGTGCGCACCTGTGGTCTCAGCTACTTGGGAGGCCGAGGTGGGAGAATCACATGAGCCCAGGGTGTTAAGGCTGTGGTGAATCAAGATTGCACCACCGCATTCCACCTCGGGTGACAGAGTGAGACCCTGTCTCAAAGAAAAACAAAAAAATTAGGATATTTTACACAAGAATGTAAATATCTGACCTATCCTAGAAAATCAAGTGCGTGGCAGCTCTGGGCCGATTCCCACGTGGCCCCCAGTCGCTTGGGCCAGGGCCTTGGTGCTCAGGCCCCTGTGCCAGTTCCTGATAGTCCTAAAGGAAGACTCACAAACGTCTGTAAACTTGAGCATAGTTTTCGGGTTTATCTGGATTCTGGGCAGCTAGCAAACAAAGCCTGAGATTTAGCTGGGGCTCCAGGCAGCCCCAGTGCTCAGGGGCCGTCTCTGCAGGGGAACTGCCAGGCTCGCTGGAGTGCTGGGTTTACCCCGAGGCCTCACCGACCTGCTTGTCCTGGCAGAATCACCTCCACCGTGGCCTGTGACATGGACCTGGCCAAGTACCCCATGGATGAGCAGGAGTGTATGCTGGACCTGGAGAGCTGTGAGTAGACGTGTGAGGCAGGCAGGGACTTCTCTTGGCTTGGAGAGGGGCATGCTGGCTTCTCCAGCCGGGGACAGAGGCTCAGCCTGGCCCAGCTCAGGGTGCAGGAAAGCATAAAACCAGCTTCTGCATGAGCTAGAGGCCTGGGCAGGAGGAGAAGGGGCCGGAAGGCCTGGGGAGCCGGGCCGGCGGGTCAGTGCTCTGTCTGGGGCAGCCTGGCCATGGAGCCCAGACATGGCATGGATTGGTACCGTTGAGCCAGCCCAGCAGCCCCTGTGTGTCGCCTGACGACGGTGACCCCACTTTTGTCCCGTCTACCTGACCAGAGGAGCCAGATGTGGTCCCAGAGCCAAGGGCCTCCTCGCTCCCGGCTGGGGTCCTGCTGGGTCCCACGACGATGGTGTCAGCCCCTGTAGGCTTTCCGTGTGGACGGAGCCCTCCTGCCAGGGCTCCCAGGGCCAGGGCCAGGGCCAGGCTCTGCCACCCACCTGTGTGCTTTTCCTGCAGACGGTTACTCATCCGAGGACATTGTCTACTACTGGTCCGAGAGCCAGGAGCACATCCACGGGTTGGACAAGCTGCAGCTGGCGCAGTTCACCATCACCAGCTACCGTTTCACCACGGAGCTAATGAACTTCAAGTCCGGTAGGGCCCCCGCCCCTCCACAAGCACCTGCCACCCCTCCCCATGCACCCACCTGGAGTTTTCACGCTTTGTAGTCGAGCCACCCGTAGGCCCCCAGGGCCCCCAGGATGCAGCTGGGACGCTGCTGCCCTAGGAACCTGCTCACTGGCGCTGGCGGCACCCGGGCTGGGGCCTCCGGGCCTGCCATCGTGTGGGCTGGGTCAGGACTTCCCGTCCTCATCCTCGGTGCTTTCTCTCTTCCCAGCACTCCAGGTTCACGGGGAACCTGAGGCGTGGGGAGCTCTTTTAGCCCGGGGTCTGCAGGGCTCAGGGGCCAAGCTTTCCATGGCCACCTTCTCTCCCAGCCCCACCACCCCTTCTCCCCTCTACCCCTGCCATCATCTGGAGCCGGTGAGTCCCATGCTGGCTCCTTCCAGAGCCCGGCTGTGCCTGCAGGAGGCTTAGGAGAGAAAGGGGTGAGCCCTCCCCATTGGCTGCGAGGGTCCCTCAGGGCCAGTCCGGCAAATGTGAGGCCAGCAGCAACCTCAGCCTCTCTCCCTCTCCTCTGGGTGACCCCGGTCAGGACCAGCCTGTCCTGCGGCCAGACCTAGGGCCGAGTTCCCTGACACTTCAGGCCGTGCGGTTGGTGGATAGAGCAGGGTCCCAGTCTCTCTTCTGAGACTGACCGTGGGTCCCGCAGCCGCCAAACCCTGATGCCCCGGAGTCCCACGGTGGGCTGGGCTGGGCAGGGGTGGTGGGGCTGACGGTGGCTGTCCCCGCAGCCGGCCAGTTCCCGCGGCTCAGCCTGCACTTCCACCTTCGGAGGAACCGCGGCGTCTACATCATCCAGTCATACATGCCCTCTGTCCTGCTGGTCGCCATGTCCTGGGTCTCCTTCTGGATCAGCCAGGCAGCAGTGCCCGCCAGGGTGTCTCTAGGTACAGGGCTTCACCGCTGCTCCGAAGGAGCTGGAAGGGGCGCCTGGGGAGCGGGACTATCTGCCCCTTGGCTGGGGGCCTGGCGTTGGCCTCTGGACCGTGCCAGCTGTCCAGGGGCAATGACCAGCCAGACCGGGCCGAGTCAGGGGAGCAGTAACTGCTGCCTGGGGTGGGCATGGGGGTGGGGGCCAGCGGACCCTCCTCATCTGTGGGTCACAGGCACTGAGGCTGGGCCAGGCGGCGTGAGGGCGGGGCAACGGTGATGGCACCACCTGTGCCAGGATCTGTGGGTCACAGGCACCGAGGCTGGGGCCAGGCGGCGTGAGGGCGGGGCTACGATGATGGCACTACCTGTACCCGCAGGCATCACCACGGTGCTGACGATGACCACACTCATGGTCAGTGCCCGCTCGTCCCTGCCGCGGGCGTCGGCCATCAAGGCTCTGGACGTTTACTTCTGGATCTGCTACGTCTTTGTGTTCGCCGCTCTGGTGGAGTATGCCTTCGCGCACTTCAACGCTGACTACAGGAAGAAGCAGAAGCAGAAGGCCAAGGTCAAGGTCAAGGTCTCCAGGCCCAGGGCAGAGGTGAGGCCTGGGGCTGAGCCAGGGACAGTGCTACTGGGGGCCCCCACTAGGACCCTCAGCTGCCCCCGCCCACTGCAGGTCCCAGCTGCGCTCCCTGAGCATGGGGGGCTGGGGCCCCACGTGGGAGTGTGGTCCAGGGCCTGGGAGCTGCACCCCAGCACTCAGCCCTGTCTCCCACACCGGCCCCGTGCAGATGGACGTGAGGAACGCAATCGTCCTCTTCTCTCTCTCTGCCGCCGGCGTCACGCAGGAGCTGGCTATCTCCCGCCGGCAACGCCGTGTCCCAGGGAACCTGATGGGCTCCTACAGGTCGGTGGGGGTGGAGACAGGGGAGACCAAGAAGGAGGGGGCAGCCCGCTCCGGAGGGCAGGGGGGCATCCGAGCCCGGCTCAGGCCCATCGACGCAGACACCATCGACATTTATGCCCGCGCCGTGTTCCCCGCGGCGTTCGCGGCCGTCAACGTCATCTACTGGGCGGCGTACGCCATGTGAGCACGGGACCCGGGCCACCCTGGCTTGTCATGCTTCCCAGTCTCGGCGGCCCAGAAACTTCCTGGGAGAAGGAGCCCTCGGGCCGTGTTTCCTCTCTGCGTGTTTCGAAGTGGGATGACCCTCGGCCACGGAAAACAAGAGGAAGCCTCGGCCGCCTGAGCTCGGACCCCAGCCTCACCCGAAAGACCAGCCTGGAGCTCTCGGCAGGCAGCGTGAGGCCCGCACAGACGAAGCAGCCGGCAGTGTGACCGAGAGGCCGAGCCCGGCCGGGGTCTGGGCCCTTCAGGGAGCCGTGGATTTTTGGGCTCAGGAAGTGATCCTGGTTTCTAGGTCTTTGCTCTGCGGGATCCAGATGAGCGCGTGGGAGGAGGTGGGAGCGGACGTCCACCCGGTGAACAGCAAAGGCGTCTGTGAGGTCTCGCTGGTCCCAGCATGAAATAAAGCCTTGGCCGGGGGCCGGTTCCTTCTCTCTCACCGTGCGGCACCTTGCTCCTGTCCAGCTGCCTGGAGCCCACCCAGCTGCCCGACACCCTTCTCCAGCTGCAGGCTCCCGGGCGGTGTTTGGTGGGAGCTAGCTGTGGAAGTCCACAGCACACCCAGGGTGGAACACACCTCGTCCAGGGGAAACACAGGAGCAGGGTCCCGAGAAACAGGACAGGCTGTGAGAGAAGAGCTTCGGGAAGTGAGGAGCCAGGTTTTGTGACGCTGGCTTCAGGCACTGGGTCTCCTATCTGTGTCCCTGGGCTGTGATGAGGCCATTTTCTCCAGGGATGTGAGGCAGGAGCCTGTGCTGACCCTGGGACAGAGTGAGCTCAGGGCTGCTGGTCCCACAGCCAGGGCTTTTGAGGTGCCTTCCTGGGATCCCGGGGCTCAACACCAGATGGGGACAGAGACTCGGGGACACGGGCTCGGGGCTGCAACCCAGATAAGCCATGTCTGGGGTACTGACGGAGGGCTGAGGTGCAGAAGAGGCCTGGAGGGGGCGAGAGGGACTGCACCCCCTTGGTCCCTGGGGCCCTTGTCCAGTGGGTGTCCAGGGCTAGGTGCCACCATGGCCCCCTCTTGGATATAAGGATAGGCGCTCGGAGGCCACTGAGGCCCCACAAACACCATAGCCCCTTCCCACCTGTGGCCACTGCCACGGACACGAGGTGACCACCCTGCAGCCCAAGGATCCCACTGGCCATCGGAGCAGCTAATGGGCAGCTCTGAATGAGGGGTCCAGATTTTCCAGGGTGCCGGGTCATGACTTGAGGAAGAGCCCAAAGGGAGCAGCCGGAGCATCCGCCAGGGCTCTGCCATTGCCGCGGGGTCCAGGCGTCCAGAGCCACCACACAGCAGCTCGCAAGGTGGCAAAGTCGGCCAGGCCAGTGCCCCATGGAATCAGGGTGGCAGCTGGGTCTGGGGGCCCCACCCCCATACCACCGGGGACCTGGGGTGACTGCATGAGCCACCTGTCTTCAGCATGACCTGTGGCGGTCCTGGCGGGCTCGGCAGGCAGCGAGATCAGCTCGCCCCGGGGACCCAGGCATTGCACCTAGGGATGGACGCAGGCCGAGCTGCCACCCCCAGGGCCAGGCTGTGCCTGAAAGCAGAAGAGGGCATTGCCCCTCCTGCCCAGACCAGGGCCCCAGGGTGCACCTCTGTCCCCTGCTGGAACCCCCGACGCCACCTCCTAATGACCACTCCTCACTCCCAGGCTGCCCTTTTGGGCCCCTGCTCTGCAGGGCAAGGCTGTGAGGTTCAGCAGAGCATCCTGGGGGTAGGACGGACCGGGCTCTGGTGTGGTCACTGGCGGCACACAGACCAGAAGCGAGCCTTGGGGCAAGCAGAGGACAAGTGGCCGGGAGCAGCAGAGCCAGATCTGGGTCAGCTGGGGCTCCGAGCCACCTGCTGACACCAGGACGAGGCAGGCTGAGCCCAGCCAGCTCCCTGTCCAAGGATGGGGACACCCCTGCGGGGCCCGCTGACCATCCCGCCTCCGGCCCTCTGCTCCCTGGGCCTCTCCGCAGGGTTCTGCTCCCTCCTCCCTGGATCCCACGTTGCTCTGCGGAGGGGGCCCAGGCCGCAGATGGCACACACTGTAGCTATGGTCTGGGCCCCAGGCTGCCACCACCACCATCCACCCCAGACCTTCACGCTCCTGACCCAGGGGCAGGCCTTCCACCCAGAGCAGCCAGGGAGGGTCGGCTCCAAATCCTGGGCCTTTGGGGGAAGGGCGGGTGGGTTCAAGATTCTGGGAACTATTTGGGGGCGTCCCCTGGACCTGGAGGCTATTGGGCCCCGCCCCGCCCCCCTCTCTGTTGGGAGAACCCTGGGCCCCATCTCTGCCCTGTCCTCCTTGTGGCCATAAGCTGCCCTCTTTCTCAGGCTCGTACCCACGGGGAGCTATTTAAAGCCAGCCTTTGCAACTGCCTCGGGCACCCACGCAGCCAGGCCCGCCCGGGCAGCAGCCATGCCTGATTCTGCAACCAGCACTCACTCCCCCCGGCAGGCTGCTGTTTCTGCCCACATATTTACAGGGCCAGGAAGAAGGACGGGAGGGCGCAGGCTTTCAAATGCGACTTCTATTCCGGTGGTAAGGGCAGGAGCAGACTGAAGGCGGGGGACGGGTCAGGGTTTGCAGCCGAGAGGACCCTGCCTGAGAGGGAGAGGCCATGTTGCCTGCGACGGAGGAACCTGGGGCCGAGGTTGGTGGGCAGAGAGGCTGCCGGGGCTCTGTGCACCCTCATCCCAGCAGGGACAAGCCTTTGGGAGCTGGTGGCTTCCTGGCCTCCATGGAAGGCTGGACTGCGTGCCACGAACATTGACCCCCGGGTACCTCCTGAGAGCTGGGGCCCCTCTTCCCCGAGGCTGGAGGCTGCATGTGGGGCGAGAGGGGCCGGGACGTAGGGGCTAGCATCCAGCTTCTCCGTCCGTGGCAGGGGCGGGGCAGGCGTCAGCCATTACCCCAGCCCTCCCCTCCAGCAAGGCAGGCGGTCGCAGAGGCCACACAGAGCTCACACCCAAGAGAGTCCTCGTGTGGGTTCCCCTAGAAACAGAGCCTGAAGCAAAGACTTGGGTGCTGGGAGTTTACCTGGGGCTGGGGGTGTCGGCTGCCTAAACAGACTACCACGAACCAGGCGCCTTAAAACGACAGAAATCCGTCATCTTCTGGTTCTGGAGGCCAAACGCCCCAAATCAAGGTGTTGCAGGGCTGGTTTCCTCTGGAGGCTCTGGGGAGAACCCTCCCCCGACCCCCTTCTGCTTCTGGAGCTGCCAGGAACCCCCGGCCATCCAGGGCTGGCAGGTACACCGCCGGTCTCTGCCTCGTCTCTGAGTCACTCTGCTGACTCTGTCTCTTCTCCTCTTCTTGCGGACATGCCAAGGATTTAGGGTCTGCCCCTTTAAGCACGGCCTCGTCCTAACTGCACTGGCAAAGACCCTAATTTGAAACAAGGTCAACATTCTGAGGCCCTGAGTGACTCTGGGAGCCATTCGGCTCCATAGAGAGGGAGGAGGGAGGAGGAAAAACAGGAACACGCTTTACAACCTGGGACAGCCAGGTCCCAGCCCCACTGGGGACCCCTGCCCAGAGCCAAGGGGAATGTGCCTCCATTCTGTCCTTTAAAAAGATTGTTTTAAATTTAAAACAAAATTTTTAGTATAGACAGGGTCTCACTATGTTACCCAGGTGGGTCTTGAACTCCTGGGGCTCAAGCCATCCTCCTGCCTCAGCCTCCGAAAGCACTGGGATTACAGACCTGAGCCACCACGCCCAGCCTGAATTGTCCTTTTGAAGAATGAGGGGCTGGGTGTTTATCCATCAACCCCCACCCGCTCACACCCCCAGGTCTGCCCAGCATACCAGCTGGACGAGCACCCTGCAATGCTATGGAGGGCGCTAGAGGTGGCACTGACTGCGTGCGAGTTTTATCCGCCCCCATAGCTGCTGCTTAAACCAGATGCAGCCAGGAGGGGAGTGCAGCCCAGGCCCCAGAGCAGCTGGGAGCCCCCGCTCTGCCTGCACCTGCTCCAGCGGATGCCACGTTCAGCTCGCCCGTGGCTGAATCTTCAGCGTGGTGGCAGCCACAGCAACAGCGACAGCCGTGGAAGTTACGGGGGCTGGTGACGAGCCAGCCTGCAGGCACCCCCACAGCAGGAGGCAGTCCTCCTCCTCCACCCTGGCCCACACTCCTGCTGGCAGAGGTTACGTGTGATGCAGTGACCCAGACCCCACCGAGGGCCGAGCCTCGGTCACTGGCCTGTCAGGTGCCGCTCTGTGCCCCCTGCATGGGAGCCACGGAGGCAGATCCTCCAAGCTCCATTACCCAGACCCCACTGAGGGCAGAGCCTCGTCACCTGCTTGTCAGGCGCCGCTCTGTGCCCCTGCATGGGAGCCACGGAGGCAGATCTTCCAAGCTCCATTACCCAGACCCCACTGAGGGCAGAGCCTCGTCACCTGCTTGTCAGGTGCCGCTCTGTGCCCCTGCATGGGAGCCACAGAGGTGGACCCCCCGAGCTGCAGGCATTCTCCTCCCTGCCCCTACATGCGCTCTCTTGTGCTAACTCGGTGGGGTGACCCCGGCCTGTGCCCGCAGCCCACCAGCCAGGGGCTCCAGAGGAAGGCTGACTTTGGAGCTGCTGTCCTTGCCAGGGTCGAGGGTGGTTCCAGAGGCACTGGCTTTGCCTTCTCCGCCATCGTGGGCCTCGCTCCACAGGTCAGGGAAACAGTGAGGATCCTGGCCGCAGCTCAGGCCTCCAACCTGCTGTGGACTCCGCAGACCAGCGCAGGACCGCGGATGGGTCCATACACCTGCCGGATGGCCATGGGCCAGGACTCCACAGGTCCCTCAGCACCCCCAGAGATCCCAAAGTCCTTCCCTTCTCCGGGACAGAGCTGCTCTGAAGACACAGCAGTGAGGGGCTGGGGGGGGCCTCCATCACACCTGCGTGTGGTGCTGCAGGAGGCCAGGCCTCTCTTCCAACCAGTGTCCGGCCGAGTTCTGGAAATGAGCGATGGAGTCACGTTCCCCGCCGTGCCTGCGGGTCCTGGTCTTTTCTTCCTGGCGCTGGGTTGTTTCTTGTTATTCAAGTCTGGTGCCCGTCTCAGCTGGGTGTTCATCGCCCACTCCAGGGACACGGCGGCCCATGAGCCACCGACGGCAAGGGTGAGGCACCCAGGCTGCTCCGTCCCTGCGCTGACACCCACCTTGCCTCCGGTGGTTGGCGCAGCCACAGGGCTCCTCTCGCAGGACGCGGGGCAGCGCTTCCTCCTGGTAACGCCATCCACACAGCTCAGCTGCCCCGGAGCTTCTCAGCAGCTCTGCCTTGTGCCTGCACCATGCCGGACGCTCCACTATGAGTGTGTCCTCTGGGCCCTCCTGGGACCCAGGCAGGTGGCAGTCCCTGTGTTCTCACCCAGTGGTGCCGCCCCCCAGCTGGGCGCTGTCCAGCACTTTGGGAGGTTGAGGTGGGAGGATTTCTTGAGTTCAGGACTTCAAAGCCAGCCTGGGAGACTGGGAGACATAGGGAGACACTATCTCTACAAAACAAAACAAAATAGCCAGGTGTGGCGGTGCACACCTGTGGTCCCTGCTACTTGGGAGGCTGAGGTGGAAGGATTGTTTGAGCCCAGGAATTTAAGGCTGCATTGAGCTGTGACTGCACTCAGCCTGGGCAACAGAATGAGACCTGTCTCAAAAAAATATTAAAAATAAATAAATCAACAAATAAACAATAAGCCTACCCCCAAGCCTCAGACTCTGTCTGCATCTGTTTCGGGTGCCATGGGTGGGTGGGTGGTCAATGGCAGGGTTTACTTCTCACCGTTTTGGAGGCTGCAGGCCTGAGATGAGGGTGCCGCGTGCTGGGGCCTGGTGAGCCCTCTTCCTCTTCCGGGCTGCAGACGCTGACTTCTTGCTGTGTCCTTATGTGGCAGAAAGTGGCCAAAGCCTTCTCAGGCCTCTTATGGGGGCACTAACATCATCAGGAGGCTGCGTCCCGCTCCCCTCCCCACCTCACAAAGGCGCCACTTCCTAAAACCATCACCCCTGGGGGCAGGATTTCAACCTAGGAATTTTGGGGCGGCAGAAACATCCAGCCCACCGCAGACCCCTTCCTCACGCTCCTCCAGGTGAATCAGGACCGGTTCTGCCTTGCTGGGATGTGAAATCCGTCACCATAAATGGGGGCTTTCATGTCCTCCCCCCGCTGCCCCGGTCCAGCATCCCCTGCGCCTCCCCTGCGCCATCCCAGCCGAGACTGCCAGTTCTCACCAGAGCCACCAGCCAGGACCCGCAGTGACCCAAGCCATCGGCTCCCTGCTGCGGCCGTGCAGAGGATCCAGCTTTGGTCCTGGCTGTGGTGAGAGAAGGCAGGGCAGACTCTGAAGGGGTCCAGTGTCACGAGTAAGGTCCCCCAGGAGACACTGGAGTCCCAGCCCCTGCACCAGGGAGTAGGACAGTACTTGGAAATAGGCTCTTTGAAGACGTGAGTCAGATGGAGTCCTGTTAGATTAGGGTCAGCCCTGAACCCACACATTGTCTTTCTAGAGGAGGAGGACAGAGGCATGGGGAAGAGGGCTGGTGGGGACACACAGAGACTGAGGTGGCATGCCTACAAGCCGAGGACCACCCGCACCAGGATAGAGGCCGTGGCAGACCCTCCTGCACGGCCACGAGAGGCCCCGCACTGCCCACACCTTGGTTTTGGCCTTCGGGCCTTGAGAACTATGAGACAATACATTTCTGTTGCCAGAAGTCACCCCTTGTGTGGCCGTTTTTCACGGCAGCCACAGGAAACTGATCAACCAGCATCTCACAAGGTAAGTGCCCCAGACGAGATCATTTCAGAGACTCCAGAGAGAAGCCTTATCTCCTCTCCTCTAACAAGTGGGGTGGAATTTGGAAGCATAATATTTACAGGTGAATTCACCCACAGTGACCCCAAGCCAGGCCTCGGTTCTGACGCCTTTCCTGCTGGGGCCCTGGGCTTGGCGTAGCCGACCTGTATGGCTGCTCGGCGGTCTTCTCTGGGGACTGTGGCTCTGCTGCTCAGCTACTGGGCCTGATTTTCAGCACCATTTGCTTTCTGGCTGCAGGAGAGAGGGTCCTTTCAGTGCCACCATGGAGGACTTTCTGGCTTCCGCAGAATTCCCTGAGGCCATAGTTGGCTCCAGACTCAGCCTGGGGAGCGCTCTGCAGGCCGGCTTTCAGCTGCCCCACCTTCCACTTGCAGGAGGCCCTCATTGTCACTGTCCGGTGAGAGACCCAATGCCACAACCCCACCCAGGGGTTTATAAGACCACCTCCAGGACCCACCGTCTTAGCTTGGGTGGTCCCCAAAGCCGAGCCTGATATGAGACTTCGGCGCATGTAGTTATTTCGGGAGGTGATCCTAGGAGGTAGGAGTGAGAGGTGGGGTGAGACGGAGAGGAAATGCCTGTGTGACTGAAGGAGCTGCCTTGGGGGTCAGCTGTACTGTCCCCATGTCCCTGGGGCCCTCTGAGGAGCCACAGGAGTGCACCTCAGAATTGTCCTTCTAAGCACAGGATGTTGGGGCACGGAGGAGCCAATTCGCAGCCCCGTTGCCTGAGGGGTGCCCCTGGGGAGAACTCCCCACCTTTCAGGCTGCCCAGCACCTGGGCTGAGCAGTTTGCTGTGGAGTCAGAGAAAGTCCCAAGGCAGAACAGCCACAGAGGTCGGGGGAGGGTTTGGATGAGACTTGCCTGGTGCCTGGTGACGGCCCACCCCGGGCCCCTGAAACTATAGGCAAGCAGAGGGCATTATGGCCCAGGACACCCAGAGATTCTGTGGCCAGGAGGCCGGCGATTTCCCACAAAACAAACCTAACCTTTTTTTTTTTTGAGACATTTTGGGGAAAATGAATGTGTTTTCTCTTTCCTTCCTAGATATGGAGCTTCTCTTACGTCGGTGGCTAGGAGCCTGGGCTCTGGAGTGAGCCTGGCATGAGTGTCTGCCCTGACCGGCTGGCCAGTTATACTGATCAGATATGTAACCCTGGGCAAGGCTTTACCGCAGGCCTCAACATCTTCATCCCTAAAATGGGGACGAGGACGACACTCCCTCACCGGGTTATTTTGAGCCTCAACAGGTGTCCTCATCAGCAAGACACAGCCGGGCCAGCGCCTGGAGTGCTACGGCTCAGGGACTCGCTTTTATTAGTTGGTCTAAGGCAGCCGTCTGCCTGGCTTGGGCAGAGATCAGCCTTGTCAGGGAAGAAATGCAAAAAGAACACTTGTTACTATTTAGGTTTAGACACTGGAAATAGGATTTGCAGCAAGACAATAGCTTTGCAATCTGGACTGTTGTGTTAAAAATTCCCTATCTGGCTGGGCACAGTGGCTCATGCCTGTAATCCCAGCGCTTTGGGAGGCCAAGGTGGGCGGATCATCTGAGGTCAGGAGTTCAAGACCAGCTTGGCCAACATGGGGAAACCTTGTCTCTACTGAAAATATAAAAATTAGCCGGGTGTGGCAGCACATGCCTATAATCCCAGTTTCTAGGGAGGCTGAGGCACAAGAATTGCATGAACCCTGGAGGTGGAGGTTGCAGTGAGCTGAGATTGCACCACTGCACTCCAGCCTGGGTGACAGAGTGAGTGAGACTCTGTCTCAAAAAAAAAAAAAATTCCCTTACTAGGCCAGGCATGGTGGTTCATGCCTGTAATCTTAGCACTCTGGGAGGCAGAGATGAGTGGACACTTGAGTTCAGGAGTTTGAAACCACCCTGGGTAACATGGTAAAAATCCCATCTCTACAAAAAATACAAAAATTAGCCAGGTGTGATGATGTGTGCCTATGGTCCAGCTACTCGGGAGGCTGAGGCAGGAGGATCACTGAAGCCCAGGAGGTTGAGGCTGCAGTGAGCCATGATCGTGCCACTGTATTCCAGCCTGGGCAACAGAGCAAGACCCTGTCTCAAAAAACCCCGTTCCCTTACCTTTCTCAGCTCCTGGTTACCATGTCCCTGACGGCGACTGGAGATTTGGTCGTTGGTCTGCTCCTAAGTGTGCTGCCAGTCATGCTTCCTGCCCTTCGGAGGATTTCACCTAAGAAATGGGAAAAACCCACCTCTCCAGGCCCAGGAGAATCGGAAGGAGGAGGCAGGCACAGTGTGGAGGAAGAGGGCTCCTGCTGGCTCCCAGCACTAAGTGGCCACTGTGGCCGCACGGGGCAGGTTGTCTGGCTTGCCATCTTGAGCTCCTAGAGTGACAGACTTGCATCCACCGAGGCCGAGGGGGACACCTTAGGAGAGATGCTGGGGGCTCCGCCAAGACCGAGGAGCTGAATGGCACGTTGGGGACGAGGAGCCTAATTGGGCACTCGATGCAATCAGGCAAATCTTTTGTCTCTGGCTGGGCACAGTGGCTCCCGCCTGTAATCCCAGCGCTTCGGGAGGCCAAGGCAGGCAGATCACCTGAGGTCAGGAGTTCAAGACCAGCCCGGCCAACATGGCAAAAGCCCGTCTTTACTAAAAATACAAAAATTAGCTGGGTGTGGTGGTGAGCACCTACAGCTACTTGGGGGGCTGAGGCTGGAGGACTGCTTACAACTCGGAGGTGGAGGTTGCAGTGAACCGAGATTGTGCCACTGCACTCTAGCCTGGGCGACAGAGCAAGACTCTGTCTCAAAAAAAAAAATCCTCTGACACAGGAGTCTGGTGTCTTCTGACATATCCATGAGACTGAGACCAGCTGGTTTGTCCTTCGTGCAGTCTCAGGGCCTCCACAGCTCCAGACACGTCCTCTGACACAGTGTCAGCCGTGTGTGCAAGCGAGATGCCCAGCTGCCCAACCTCACCCAGCAAGCCCAGGGCAGTCACTCCACGGCCAGGCACGGTGTGGGTCTGAGCACTTTGGGATCTGAGGAGCCCCCCGAGCCTCCGCCCTGAGTTCACAGGAGCCCCTTTCCCTCCACAGCCAGATGTCATCTCGTGAGGGACACGAGATGGGTCAGCGACCTCCGGGGACTGAGCAGAACCTAAACACTTATTTGAATGACAGGTTAGGATGAACTTGAGCTATTGTTTTTCCTGCTGCGTGGTACATGGGGGCTTGAGAAGGGATAAGGGGCGGAGGAGAGGTTAGAGTATATGCATGATGCTCTCTTCCCTCCGGGTTCCGTGGCCTCCGACCGTGCTCCCCACCCTAAGTGCCCCTGGGAAGGGCCGAGGATGCCCTGCTGCGGGCCTGACCTGGGTCCTGTGGCACTTGTTCTGGCCTCAGGGCTCCCACTCTGCCAGCCGCGAGAGCGGAGTGGAGCTGGCTAGAGCCCGGAGTTGGCCTGGGACCCAGTGGCAGCGGATTTGCCCTGGGTGTCCAAGCGATGCTCAGGTCAGAAAAGCCACAGCGAGGGAGGCAACCAGCTCAACCAGGCGGAGAGAGCTTCACAACCAGGCGGAGAGAGCCGGGCACTGGTACTGACAGCTGGAGCCCGCGAGTCTCCCCTCCCACTCATGGCACAGTTTCCATCTCACACAGGAGGAGCCTGAGGCCCGGCAAAGTTAGCGGACCGGCTCCTGGCCACACAGCGGGAAGGATTCCAGTCCAGCTGGCTCGGATACCCCCCGACATCCTCAGCCTTGCATCAGGGAGCCTCCCCAAGTGCCCCCCAGGCCAGCCCATGCCCAGGTCAGCAGAAGCCTCTGCACCAGGAGAGCCCCACCCCTTCACCCCTGCAGGGCGCTCCTGACCTGGTGACAAGGTCCCGGAGATCTGCTCCCTGCAGGGGGAACTGGGACACTTTCCAAAGGGAGAGACACCAGCACAGTAGAGCAGCAAGGCTGTGGGTCTGGAGCCTCCCTGCTGGGCAGCGCCCTGTCCATCCATCTGCTGGCTTGTTGGGGCCAGTGCCACCTGGCAGGGGGCACGGCTCCTTCTGTCCTAGCAGAGCTGCTTTTGCCTGGCAAGGGGAGCAACAGAGCATGTGCATGTGTGTGTGTGCGTGCGCGTGCACGTGTGTACATGTATGTGTATATGTGCTGTGTGCATGTGTGCGCATGTGTGCTGGCTGTGCATGTGTGGGTGTGTGCTGCCTGCATGCGTGTGTGTGGGTGTGTGCTGCCTGCATGCGTGTGTGTGTGCATGTGTGCTGTCTGCGTATGTGTGTGTGCATGTGTGTGTCTGCATGTGTGTGCACATGTGCTGTGTGTGCTGTGTGTGCATGGGCATGTGGGGGTGCATGTGTGCTATCTGCATGTGTGTGGGTGCATGCATGTGTGTGCCTATGTGTGTGTGAATGTGGAACTCTCAATCTCAAAGGCTAGGAAGCCACCAGCCATGAGGAGTCCACAGCGGACTCCACCCTGCTGCTGGCCACAGCTGCCTCCCACTGCGGCTGACTTGGAGGAGGACCTCTGGTTCACAGTGGCATCTGCATTTCAAGGTCCTTCCTTGAGACACATCCCAGAAGTGGAAGTGTGAGGCCAGATGACGTGGACATCTTTGAGGCTCTGGGTGCCTTCTGTCAACCTGCTTTCTAGAAGACGGTCCCAGATGCAGCTCCCACGGTGGGTGGCGTGCCGGGTCCCTTCTCTCGTGCCCTTGCCAGGCCAGGGGATCCAAAGGACGAGGCCTTGGCTGTGTCTTCCCAGGGCAGCCTGGCCCTTGAGTGGTTTGTAAACAACACCACGCCTCAGGTCTCCCGGGGCCCCGGCAGTCAATCTTTGAGTAAAAGGCAGACAAGAGCGAGGGCAGGGCTCGCAGGGACCTTGGTCCCATGGCTGACGGGCCCTCCAGCCTCGCGTGGATGGGCGTGGCAGGATGGGGAGGAGCTCGGGGGAGGGTTCAGAGGCCTTTCCTGGCACCCGCCTCGGCATCTCCCCATGAAGGTTTGAGAGAACCGAGATTTTGTCTATTTTCACAAGGCTAAAATAGCGTGCGGAGCAGCCCCACCAACAGTTCCCCGCATTGCCATGGTGACCGTGTTCCAGTGCTGCCTCCTCAGACGCACCAGCCCCGTGCCACGTCTGAAATAACCCCAGGCAGCTGGGGCGGAGGCGGGGTCCACCACCCAGCAGCCACCGCTGGACCCCTTGGTGCCGGAGTGGCAGGGCCCGTCCA
>PVKV010021804.1:0-36778 GCA_004027835.1 Alouatta palliata | reverse complement strand
GAGGTCAAGAGATCGAGACCATCCTGGTCAACATGGTGAAACCCTGTCTCTACTAAAAATACAAAAATTAGCTGGGCATGGTGGCACGTGCCTGTAGTCCCAGCTACTCGGGAGGCTGAGGCAGGAGAATTGCTTGAACCCAGGAGGCGGAGGTTGCAGTGAGCCGAGATCGTGCCATTGCACTCCAGCCTGGGTAACAGGAGCGAAACTCCGTCTCAAAAAAAAAAAAAAAAAAAAAAAAGAAAGAGGTTTAGTGATGGTTTAAGGCACCATTTGAATTCTGATGGATGTAGGTATCTTCCAGTTTTTTAAGAGTTCTAACAAACCTAAGTTTTTTAAATAGCAAGATGATAAATACGTAAGTATATCAGGGTCTCAGATCTCAATGAACATACATTCTCTCAACTTCCATAAGTTGTCTCATCTGCCTGATAGGAAGGCAATCTAGTGAAAAGGAAATTCACAAAACAATGGAAAAGTCCTTTTAAATATGATGAGAAAATAAACTTATTTTAATGAAAATAAAATGGCACCAGTCTCCTGCAACATAAATTATATCTTTCCTTAAACACATGGTTTGCCCCAAGAAGTATTCTCCATGCCCTCCCACCAAACAACCAAAAGTTGGCATGGACAGTTTATTTGCCACTTTTCTGGGGGTCACAGTTACTATTACCTTTTGTAACTTTCTCATAGTGCCTTTCTCATCAAATATGACCAGAATTTATTTCATTGTCTTGAGTTATCATTCTTTTCATAAATTATACATTTCATTTTTTTAAAAAATCTCTACACCATTGTCTTCTGTGCCAGTAGTACAATTATGCCTATATTTGAAGCGATTAGTTATTGTAGGTGGATCTGTTACCTTAGCACTTTCTACAGTGTTGCTTTCCTTAAAAAAAAAATGTGTTTCTGAAATTTAAAAACTTTATAAATAATTTTGAAACACAATGACTCATAATTTGGAAGCTTATAAAAAAATTAAATGAACATCATAGGTATTCCAAGAAGTCAATTGGTATGAACAGCACCATATAATTCTCTGGTAACTGTAGTGTGTGTTTGTGTTTCTGTGTGGGGGCGTGTGTGCATGCATGAATTTGGTTTATACTTTACCCTAACCACATCTAAAAAGTAAGTTTAACTATACAGATATAATCTTTTGATGTGTTTCTTAATGTTAAAAAAGGTACACTTTCATATGAATATAAATATAAAGATGATATGCAATCTCTGGTTCTCCATTATTATTATTATTTATGTATTTATTAATTTTTTTAGGTGGATTCTCACTCTGTCACCCAGGCTGGAGTGCAGTGGCATAATCTCAGCTCACTGCAACTTCCACCTCCCAGATTCCAGCAATTCTCCTGCCTCAGCCTCCCGAGTAGCTGGGATCACAAGCACCCGCCACTATGCCCAGCTAATTTTTGTGTTTTTAGAAAACAGGGAGTATCACCATGTTGGCCAGGCTGGTCTTGAACTCCTGACCTCAGGTGATTCACTTGTCTTGGCCTCCCAAAGTGCTGGGATTACAGGTGTGAGCCACAGTAACCAGTTAATTCTCTATTATTAAATGATACATTGCTTAGTTCATTATTCTTTCTAAGACATTTGAGCTAATCGTTAAGTAGTGAACTTTAGGAAAATTCTAATTATCTCAACAGTCTTAGAGGAAAAAGAAGTATCACATTAGATAATTAACAACAGAGGATTTCATTAGGTATTATTAAATCCTATAGTTTCTAATTTACATAAACAATAAACTCAAGTATACAGTGTTCATTTAGTAAACAGAACAGTAAATTAACAATTTCTACTTTCAAAATGTTCCTCATGTATGCTTCAAAGTTTCAAATATAAAGCAGTGCATTTATTGAAACAGCAAAGGAAGGGTTTAAAATTCCCAATTCTCTCCATAAAATTATTGACTCTGCCACTAGTTTCAAATAATCAGAGCATAATGAAAGTGGAATGAACTGTAGTGATCATCTCATCCAGTAGCATTTTTATTGTAAAATTTTAAAACTCAAAAGGGTGACAATCTTTTAAACATATATTTTAGCAGAGAAAATATCTTGATTATTTGCTTTTACTATAGTTATTTAAAATTCTAATTAGGGTATTATAGTAATGGTTAAATAGGATTCTGTAGATTATTGATATAATTTAAAATTATTCTGTAGATTATTTATATAATTTAAAATTCAGAAGAATCACAAAAGAAAATTAATTTCCTTTTTATGTGAATAGCATTTGAGAAAAAAGATACGAAGGGTATGTTTCCTCCGTGATCACTTATAAAATCCATGTTAGTAATTCAAACACTTAAGCAGTTTTTTGAAAAATTAAATCAGTTATTCAAAGTGTATCAGAAATAATATTAAATATTTTTCAGCTTAAATTTTGCTGACTTGCAAACTCAGTAATTTCTATTAAATAATAAGTGAAAAGAGTTAACTATAGAAGCTAATAGGGCAAACTCACTTCTCTTGAATGCAAAACCTAAATTCATAATTGTAGAATTCTATAGCTGTTGGGGGCATTTTCAAGAGCACCTGTATTTGGTAAAGAAAGTCTTAGACCCATGACTGAAAGATATAAAACATACATTATTTTTAAAGAGCTCAATCAAGGAGAGATTGCATAACTTCATTCTGTAATACATTCCAAGATTTTAAAATCCTATTGTCAGGAATTTTTTCTTCTTCTTATCTAACTTATATCACTTACACTTCAGTTCAGTCCATTATTCTTGTTTTGTTTTTTTTCTTAGGATGAATTGAGAACTGCTGAAATAGAGCTGATACAGAGATAAAAGTAAGTTGAATTGCATTCTGGATTACTATCTCTTGGAAAAGAATATTCTAAAAACAGCAATTCAGGGTAACTTAAATAGAGTTAAATCTAGTAAATTACTAACACTAATAATTTTTACTTAATTTGTAAAAATTTTTTAGAAGTAGTTGATGGTAAGTTTACTTTTTCTTGATTGAATACCTTTAATTTCTTAGGCAAACACATGAAAATTCTCTTATCACATTAGAAGCAATAGGAAAAGAAAATCTTACATAAGCACATATTCCAATTTCTTAACTTTTTAGAATAACACTTGTATATATTTCTTAAATTATCTGAGCTCATTTTTTGTTTTTTGTTTTTTTTTTTTTGTTTTGTTTTACCAGTTTGTCATGCAATGACACAATCAATCACAGCTCACTGCAACCTTAAACTGGTGGGCTCCAGCTATTCTCCTACCCCGGCCTCCTAAATAGCTGGGACCACAGATGCGTGCCACAACACTTGGCTAATTTTTTTTTTAATTTATTTTTATTTTTATAGAAACAGAGTCTCACTATGTTACCAGGCTGATTTCAAACTCCTGGCCTCAAGGGATCTTTGCTTCTTGGCCTCACAAAATACAGGGGTTACAGAAGTGAGTCACTGTGCCTGGCCTGAGCTCATTCCTAAATGAATATTACAATTCCTATTTAAGTTGATGAAACTTGGTCACTAAGAGATTATAACAACTTGTGGAAAATGATGGAAGCATATTTTCTGTAATGGAAACTTGTGTGCTGACTATCTTTGTCCTTTTTGTCAAACCAAGTTGACATACCTTACATTATTAGCCCACCATAATCTGATCCGTAGCTATGTGCTTAGGCCTTTTGTTCCTGTCAAGGTTTGAGAAACTGTGAGAAATTCTTGTCTTTAGAGGAAATACCACAGATGGATGTGGAAATCATTCTTGAAGAGAAATGACACTTAATAGTCTGTATAAATATATGTAGTCCTATAGTATCTATAGTGGATCTAAATCTATGCATAACCACAGGAAAAAAAATCAGCTAGGTGATGCTAAACGAGACATTTTAAACATAGAGAAGAAAGCAGAACTTCAACAGAAATGGAAAAGTCACTTTTAAGAGATAATACAGACAACCTGGGTTAATCAAGGTGCTGACATTCCAAATTCTTTGCACTTGATATGACTTTGCAGTTCAGTGTTGAAAAAAAGAAATCTATTTGGCTTCTACTGCTGTACAACTTGAAACCATCAGACAGAGATTTTCTCTGGAAATATTGTCTCATTTTCACCCTTCTCCACCTACCACATTCAGTTTTATTTTTTATTATTATTTTATGCAGTCAAAATAGTATATGTTTAACCTCTCCTTTGAATAAATTTATAGAGCTTTAAAATAATGACAGAAAGAGAGAAAGAGAGAGAGAAAGAGGGAGAACAAACTTTATAAAGAGTCATCTCATAATCAAACAAGAAATTTCTACATGATGAAAATGTTCCAAACCCCATAAAAGAAGAGAGCAAGCAACAAATAACTCCCAAACCCAGAAATATTATTTCTAAGCTTACACAAACTTCATAATCTAAAATTAAGTTTCGATTTTTTGAAAATGTGAATTATGGGCTACCTACATTGAAATCATCTGTGGTACCCAAGACACAGGTTGTGAACATCAGCCAAGACTTATCTAAATAAAAGTTTTTGAAGGTAGGTCTTGAAACTTTGCATTTTTAACAGGTTTCTTATGTGATTGTCTGAACCACTAAAATTTGACCACCACCCTTATAGAGTTTCACAGACATAGAGAAAAACTAAACAAAAACAAACATCTTCCAACAGAAAACTTTTGACAATGTAAGTTTTAAATTTCTTTAGACTGAATAGCTTAGTTGAAGTAGAGAATTCCTTCCTTTGGCCAGAAAGTCATCTCATTAATACTGTTCTTGGCTCTAAGAGCAAGGGAAGGCAAGTAATCTAGACTAAAAGTAACTTGCCTAATGCAGAAATCTTCTTGAAGACAGAGACTGTGTGGTTCACAATTGCATGCCCAGCATAGAGTGAGCACATAAATATTTGTCAAATGAATGGGTGAACATGATTAGAGAATTTGCCCTACCAGTCAAAGGGCAATCAATTGCTTTATTCAAAGTACAGCAAACTCTTTTCCAGAATGTGTGACCGTCTACCACACCTTGAATAATCTACCTTCTAAGTACATTGAAGGCAATGGTGTGTGTAGGAGACTAATGGAAAATTATCAGCCAAGAATGAAAGCAAGCTGTGTTCTTGACCTTCTCCATGTGTTTTCTTTTGACTATGTAACTGGCACCTTTACTATTTTCGTCACTGTTGCTTACAGTAGTCTTTGTGAACAATTTATTAACATACTATTATTCTCTCTATAGCTTTCTATAGTATTTTTCCTTTACACCTTTAGTTCATTATTTTCAGATGTGATTTTATTTTATTTCAAAAATGACAAGTAGACACTTAAAATGATGAGAAATTTGAGACTTTACCTGAATATCTTAATGTATTGATTTTAAGTGTTAAATGTTTGGCATAAATTGAGTTATACAAAGGGGAAAATCAATACCTAGAGAACAAGTAAAACACTCTGGCAAAGGCTGGTAATATGGTATATCAGAGCAAAGACATTTATGAATAACAACTTCAGAGTCTGAAGAATACATACAAATTGGATGATAATGAAGTCACATTAAAGTATTCCTATAAAATAAAAGTTCACATTCTAACAGTCAGATAAAATTAAGGTAAATCACCATACCTGTTTATAACAGTCTGACTTTCTGAAAATTTGGCATAGCAAAGTTAATAATTGCTTAAAATCATCTGATAAAACAAATGTAAAAATTAAAACTTGATGGCATAGTTTTAACTGTAATATATTTTTTTAATTACAACAATGTTTTAAAGATTACCTACCATCATTTCTAATGTAACTTATATACAGCATATATTTCAAATACTACACACTATTTATAAATAAGATCATGCATTCATGGAAATCTAGTGTTGTCTTCATAAATAGCATTAATTAATAAAATGTTTATTTGTCCAAGGAAAGCTGTACATATTATCTTCTAAGTGCTAGCATCATAATACAGGTGTTCGAAGTTTAAAGATAAAATATATACAGAGTCATACTGACAAGGTTCCTATAAGAAATATCTTACAAAAGCAATACTAGATATTACAAAAATAATAAAATACTGAAATTTAGTGAAAGTTGACAGTGACCAGATGGGAACAACAAGGAAAGGAGGATATTTCAGACAATTTCAAAAGCCCTGAGATTTTCTGGGAATTGTGAACAGTACAAAATAGCTGGAGTACAGAGGAAAGGTAAAATGGTAGAAACTGGATATGTGCAATAACTCTTTGGTTGATGACATGTGAAAGCTTGACCAACTTTTACTATCCACTTAATCTCAAACATGAATCTTCCTGGATCTTTCTATATCCAGGAACGCTTGCCAGCTAACGTTCCTATTCACTTCTTTGTATGTGAAACATAATGTAACTCTTTTCTTCTGAATATCTCAGCTGGAAAAGTATGTCAATATTATTTTTAATGCCTAGAGCTAATATATATATATATATATATATATATATATATATATAATCACTCCAGACTATGAAATTGTTATTCATAAAACTCTTTGCTTTGATTCATCATATTTGTATCATTTGCTTGAATGTTCCACTTGTTCACTTGTTTTACATCTAGACATTAAAATATATATGTTTTAATGTATGTTATATGCAAATATATATATTTAACTCCAGCTTGTGTTTGTGTATATATAAATATATTTATTTATTTAGCTCCAGTTAACTACCAAATCTGTGAAGAACTAGAGCTACCTCCCAGACTTAGTGGTTCCCTTCAACATGTGGTGATGGTGGCAATAAAACACCATGATCCATCCATGCTTATGTTTGCTTATGTGTGAGAAGCCAGGAATGTATTACCATTTGTGTTGAATGAGGAGAACATTTGCAAAGTGGATAAAAATACACAGAATTTAATAGTTTAAACACGGTATACTTATACTTATCTTTGAATATATTTAAATATTCCATTTGTATTAATTTTATATATTTGGATTCAAAATGTATTTGAAGTCTCAATTTCTAAGCCTCTGCTTATCATTTGCATTCATAATGATGGGTGAACTTATCATTACTGCCAAACAACTTGGAATGGAAAACCTGCAAGCACACAATTCCAAAGTAATAATGATGAAAGGTTAATTGAACTTTTAAACTTCATGAAAGCTAGAAGTTTGGGGAAACTCAAGTTTATACTTTAGATGAGCCAGAGCATTCATTTCTAAAAACCTTGTAATGACAATTTTCTTTGTAAGTAAATCTGTTCTCATGCATGCTATTTTAGATTGATCACAGAATCTTTTGGAAAGGTTGAAATTTATTTCTGCCTGGTATTAATGAACTTGTATATTAGGATATAAATTTGGGGTTGCTTGGGTTCTTTTTTCTCATCAGGCTAGGGGAAATGCAGTTCCAGCCAGATATAAAGAAGGAAAGTCTTAGCCAGTTTATGTGTCTTTCTTTATTGAAATCATGCTGAGGATATGACATCAGAATAGCCCTAGAAGATGACTGCCCAAAGCAAATTTTTATATATTAAACCTTTAGATTGTGTTTCACTATCATCTGGTTAGTTATTTCTTTTTCCTCTCACAAAGCACTGACATTTCAATTCAACACACAGCCAACAGGCAGCAAAGTGCCTCTTCTGTGATTTGTTGTGTCTTCTCACTCTTTAAAATCAACTTATTCCCTCTTTTTAACAATTGAATTATTCTTTCCTGCAATCATTTAAAACACCTTTTGGATGGCTGCTAAATGCAGTGTCCTGTGAGAGGACACTTCAATCTAGTAGGGAATTCAAACAGGTAATGAAATTATTACTCAATATTACTAAAATTGGAACTTTAAGAGAAGCAAATGCAAAATAAACTGATAGCATTAAAAACAATGATGTTTTCAGATAAGTACATACTTGTGCAGGGCTTTATCCAGAGAAAGGTGGGCTTGGGAAGCTGCATAGAAGGAGAAGAAATTATTTCAGCCAGAAAAAAGGGGGCAAGAAAAGGCAAAGCAATGTGAATGGGATGGGACATTCTGAGAAAAAGTGTGATTAGAAATATACCTTTTTTAGAATGGTGATCATTAAAAAATCTGGAGACAACAGATGCTGGAGAGGATGTGGAGAAATAGGAACACTCTTACACAGTTGGCGGGAGTATAAATTAGTTCAACCATTGTGGAAGACAGTGTGATGATTTCTCAAGGATCTAGAAATAGAAATTCCATTTGACCCAGCAATCCCATTATTGGGTATATAATGAACTCTAAATTGTTCTACTATAAAGACACATGCACACGTATGTTCATTGCAGCCCTGTGTACAATAGCAAAGACCTGGAACCAACCCAAATGCCCATCAATGACAGACTGGACAAAGAAAATGTGGTACATATACACCATGGAATACTACGCAGCCATAAAAATTGATGAGTTCGTATCCTTTGTAGGGACTTGGATGAATCTGGAAACCATCATTCTCAGCAATCTGACCCAAGAACAGAAAGCCAAGCACTGTATGTTCTCACTCATAGGTGGATGTTGAACAATGAGAACACGTGGACTCAGGGAGAGGAGCATCACACACAGGGGACAGTTGGCGGGGGTAGGGGAGAGAAAATGGGGGTGGGGAGGGATAACCTGGGGAGAAATGCCAGATACAGTATGCATCAAAAGTAAAATAAATTAAAAAAAAAAATAAAGCGCCTTTATGAGAACCAAAAATTAGGTGAGCACTCATAGTACGTGGTTTTAACTTCATATTGCTGAAAGAGGCACTGAACAGATAGGGAAAACGGTCTCGAATATCTTACACCATTTCTCCCATATCCCCCAACAATGGTGGCATGGTACAGAGAGTGAGAGTGCAGCCATTGTGAGGCAATGAACTCAGTGCTGTTCTATTACAACAGAAAGAAAAACCAGACCAAACTCAGTTTACACCTGCTGATAGAGGAATTATTTAAACCATATAGTTGCTGGTAACAGTAAGTACAGAGAAAAACTAATTTTTAGTAGAGACAGGGTTTTACCATGTTGGTCAGGATTGTCTCCATCTCTTGTCCTTGTGATCCACCCGCCTCAGCCTCCCAAAGTGCTGGGATTATGGGTGTGAGCCACTGCGCCTGGCAAGAAAACTCATTTTTGACAAAGGTGTCAAGAACATACACTGGGGAAAAGACAGTATCCTCAATAAATGGTGCTGGGAAAACTAGATATCCATATGCAGAATAAAACTGGATTCTTTTAGCCCAAACTGGAGTGCAGGGGCATGATCTCAGCTCACTGCAGCCTCAGCCTGTTGGGTTCAATCAATTCTCCTGCCTCAGCCTCCAGAGTAGCTGGGATTATAGCAGCCCACCACCAAGCTGTAGAGAAAAAATAAATATTAAATTTGAACTTAATTGAACAGGGACACGAACAATGGTCACCAAGTCCTGGAACAGGTTGTGTGAGTCCATTAGGCTTTCATCCAGCTCTGTTTCAGAGAAATCTGTATTTCAATCAATTCTTATACGTTAGCTACCGGAAAAACAACAGACAATTACAATAACAAGTTGACATTTTTGTATTCCTTGAGTCCAGTATTGAAGGGCCCTCGTGACTGAGCCTCATGAAAAGCAACTTGTTGCAAAAAGAGCTAGGGTCCCAGACTGTGCCGAATTTTCTTGAGACCTCTCCTTATCTGTGGATGGACGGTTATATATCTTTCCCCTTCTCCCCTTTCCATATCAATTTGGTTATTATATTATTGGCTTGTTATATCGTTTTCTTGTTTTATCTGTATTGCCGTATACTTGGGATAAAGGCTGTTGACCCTTAAAAAAAAATAAAAAATATATACCTTTTTAGAAAAATAAGCACATTGTACTTAAGTTAGAATTTTGGAGTAGGAAGATGAAAATAGAGAATTTTATATTTATACAATATAAAATACATAGTCAAGATCGGTAATGGTAAAAACATAAATGGACAGAAGATAATATTTAGCTAAATAAAAATTAAGACAATGAAAGTGATACTGAATGGAAATTTTCAACCCATAAAAACACCGTGTGTTGGATATAATGTCTCCTGAGGAAAATTACATAGTGAATTTTGATTTTAATACTGGACAAATAAACATTTAAGGTCATTTCCTTCTGTATTTAAAGTGAGTTATAGGGTATTGTGGCCATTAAAGAGAGGCTGGGGAATGGTTTTTATCCTCACAAACGGGAGGGATAAAATGGAAACCTTTCCCTATCTCATCAAGCTTTAAATTTCTTAAGATTAAAAAAATCCTCCTTTTCTCATTTTTTTACCAAATTGTAAATAAATGTTACTCTCAAAGAGGCTGCATAATCTACTACTTGATTTTTTTAAAAAATCTCAAATTCACTCTGTATAGATGGTATGGAATATAAATTATTTTATATGGTATTGATATGTATCCTGGAGATTAAGAGGAATATACCTACCTTAAAGGTTTCTATTTTTAAAAATTTGGTATAAGGCAACAGAACATCACAGCTTTCCTTCAACCCAAGGCATCAGTTCTTTCTGCCATAATACTTTTTATGACACTGCTCTCTGCAAGAACTGCTATCTTCTTAAATGATACATGAACTGTGAGGTTGAAACATAAACAATCTGACACTGCAGAAAGAGAGAAGGAGTCAGTCAAAAGCACAATCCATTCACTAATCTAATGGGATTGATCCTTATCCCTAAATATCGTTATACATAAACTTTATTTTGAATTTCCTCTCAACTGTCACATGAAACAGCTATCGGAAAATAAGTGCAAATGCCTTTGCTATGCTGCATCAAAATTCTGTCCTAGTTGTGGTGTAAAACCTTCTCTGGAACCAGTAAATTAGAATTTCTGTTACAGCACTAAAATTTTCCCAGAATTTGTTAGAGTGAAACCAAACAAAGAGAGGACAAGACTTTAAATTGCACAGTGGCCATCTTCCTATGTATCAAACCAAAAGATAATGAGCAGTGTCTCCGTGAGAATTTGGATGATTTCAAAATACTTTAAATAATTCTAGGTAGAATTTCCTAATTCAAACAACTACAACAACAACAAAGTCAACGCAAACCTCAAACCAGAGATCAATAAGGTTCATCAGTCACAAACAGTCATACCAAGGTATGGTGAGAGAAGAGTGAAGTCTAAGAAAGTTGCAAAGTGCTTGAATAATTGCCCCTGATGCCTTCAAAGTGAAATGTATGGAAGCCAAGTACTCAAAAAAAAAAAAAAAAAAAAAAGAGGGGGAAAGATAAGTCTGTTGGTTGGAAGTATGGAGTAGACAGCAACGGCAGCCACTATTCAAGGACTTGCTCCCCTTCCTTTCTCTCCTTGCTGACAGATTGTAACTCATGGGAAAAGACATAAGAAACAATATAATGTAAAATATGGAACAAAAAATAAAGATAGAAATTATTGATGTCTTCCTTCCTATAACCCATCCCATTTCATTTATCAACATGTTCTGGCATTCAACCTCCAAAATGTATTAGTTCATTTCTCTACTTTTCATGAATTACCACAATCCAAGACTTCAATATCCATACCTCCATTTCTTAAACATTCGCCTAACCAGTCTCCGTATAGTCCTTTCTGCCAACCTGCTCAACCTTCCCTCATCTCCACTCTCCAAATGATCTTTTTGAAATATATAAAACCGAAAGACCCATCCATACATAAAAACACTCTAAGGTCTGATCATAGTATGTTTTGTCTTACCTTTTTATTTATTCATAATGTAGATATTGTAAAATATACTGTTAGATGTGTGTTATAGTTTGAATGATTTTGTCCACTTCAAAACCCATGTTGATATTTAATTGCCACTGTAACAATATTAAGAGGTGGGAATGTTAAGAAGTGATTAGTCCACATGGTCTCTACCCTGTTGACTGTAATTTATACCTTAACAAAAGAATGAGTTCAGGTTCCCTCTTGCTCTTTCTTGGCCCTTTGACCTTCATCCACGTGTGATAGTGGGGTATGGCAGAGAAAGAAAAGAAAGGAAACATATGTGTGTCCAAATTTTGGCCAATACAACTGGAAAGACAATACAAACATTCTTACAGGAAATGTAAGACCTACTTTAGACTTGTCATATTTAAGATTCATTTATGACACCTAAGTGTTGTAGTAGAAATCCTGATAAATTGTATACTACTTTAAATACATACCATTTTCTCAATTATCAGTTCAAGTGACAAGTCTTATGAAACATCATGATATCTCCAAGCTTAGAAATAAAATCTGTCCTCTGTTCTTATATTGCTCTCTGTTCACCTCCAGTATCCCAGATAATAGCATAAATACGAGTTTCACTCACTCAGCCCCAGCAGGGGTCTTGTCCTAGGATGCTTTCAAATAAGATATTTTAAATATCTGGTGTTTGTTTACAATATTTTGATTCTTTAAATCATATTTTTTCCCAAAGAAGTACTTTCTACAAGTAGTATCTTGAAAATATCAAAGTATCAGACAACTATAATAGGTTAAAAAGAGAAAAAGCAGGAAATGGAAGACAGAGAGAAACATCAAAATATTCAAAAGGCTATAAGAAATAATTTGCTTAAACACAGTGGTTCAAATAAAGATAATGCAGATGTTTGAATGGCTGCTTTGCTTTCAATAATGTCATTATATTTCATTAAATGTGCCTTAGAATCCTTCTCTTTATGGACCAACTTACTCTCATTTTTTGTTTTCAGTTGTGTATTTTTGGTATTTTAAAAGATGATTTCTTGTTCTTTTTCTACCATGTAGCAAACATTATTTTTCATCATCTACTTTTTATTAAACCTTTTTTCCCTGTCTCTGATATGAAACTTTGCAAGATTCCACCTGAATAAGATAAATAGTCTTCGATTGTCAGTTGTTGTCAAACTGACATAAAATTGTAGATATAGCTATCATTTTCTACTAAACATGTTTCAATCTTTTCTCTATAACATTATCCTAAGTTTAAACTATTTTTTTCTACTCTCAAGGTATAGCAATACAAGCAAATCCCAGCATTATTAATTCTGATATTTTAAACTAATTAACTTTTATTAATATAATTGAAACAATTAACCTTCTTTCTCAACTCTGTGTATTTAGGCATCCTATCTCATACATTGTGTCCATAGAATAATTTTTCACTGTTTGCATGTTTATATTAAAACACACAAAGTAGAGAAAATTAAGTATAATTTTAAAAATATTACCTAACACAATAATGTAACATCACGTTCAAAAAATAGTTGTGATTATTTTACTCTTAAATATCCATTACCTATACAAAATTATCAGAGAATTCATCTAACCACAACATTCTTGTCTACTCCTATACATGTTAAAAAAAAAAAAAAAAAAAAGATCAGTCATAGAAGAAATCATACAGCTCCTGAAACAGATGGTTATCGGAAGCATAAAAGATAGTCTTCTAAAAAGGCTTCATGGGTTAGTGAATTTAGGCAGTAAGTATATCCTAGTATCTATTTTCTTGTGATTTTTTAAAATCTATAGGCACTCATGATCTTCCTTATTTGCAAAGTATTAGCATTAAATTTAAAAATATGTATATGATATTTTAGCTAGAGAGAAGGAGTGATAAGAAAAACATGCAGTATTATAACCACAATGGACAAAGGAAAGGCAATGTAGAGAAAATTGAATATTTAGTGTCAATCAAATTAGCAAGAACCCCAAGTATATTTTGTTAATGTCAGCAATCTGGTGTAAGAATATTACAAGTAAAAGAGCGTGAAAGAGAGAAAATTGAACCATTTGCTATAGGTAGTCATTTCAGGCAGCTATAACAGAATATCACTGACTAGGTGGATTATAAAGAACAAAAATTTTTTTTTTAAATTTCTAGAGGCTCCAAGTCCAAGATCAGAGTGCCAGCATGGCCATGTTCTGAGGAGCTCCCTCTTCAAGGTTGAAGATGACTCTCTTCTATTTGTATCATCATATATGGCTGAGAAAGGATAAAGAGCTCTCTCTGGTGCCTTTTTTAAGAGCTCTAAATCTATCATAGGAGCTCCACCCTGATAACTTAATTACCTAACAAAGTTCCCACCTCCTAATGCCATCACACTGTGTGTTAGGATTTCAACATGAGAATTTGAAAAGGGACACATACATTCTGTCCATTGAATTATGGAAACCACAGTCTTGCAAAATACTCTAAATAGACTATAAGCAAGCCAAACTGTAATTAGATAACATGATATAGAAGAGGCACAGACACAAAATTAATCACAAACATTATCATTATTTATAGAATTTTGTCTCTACATGAAAGCCTCAAATAATAAGATAACTTATCAATTATCCCTTTTTTAAGGAAAAAAAAAGATAAAAAAAGATCTTACTCTGTCATCCCAGCTAGAATGCAGTGGCATGATCATGATTCACTGAAGCATTGAACTCCTGGGTCAAGCAACTCTCCTGCTTCATCCTCATGTGTGGGTGAGACTACAGGTACACACCACACCACTGGCTTTGTTTACATATATATACGTATATATGTGTGTGTGTGTGTGTGTGTGTGTGTGTGTGTGTGTAATTGCACTTTAGGTTCTGGGTTACATGTGAAGAACATGCAGGATTGTTGTGTAGGTACATACATGGCAATGTGGTTTGCTGCCTCCATCCCCATCACCTATATCTGGCCTTACTCCCCATGTTATCCCTCCCCAACTCCCTACTCCCCACTATCCCTCCCTTAGTCCCCCCGCATCAGACCTCAGTGTGTGATGTGGTGCTGAGAAGAATGTGTATTCTGTGGATTTGGGGTGGAGAGTTCCGTAAATATCTATTAGGTTTGTTTAGTCCAGGTCTGCGTTCAAGTCCTGGATATCCTTGTTAATTTTCTGACTCGTTGATCTGTCTAATATTGACAGTGGAGTGTTAAAGTCTCCCACTATTATTGTGTGGGAGTCTAAGTCTCTTTGCAGGTCGTTAAGAACTTGCTTTATGTATCTGGGTGCTCCTGTATTGGCTGTGTATATATTTAGGATCATTAGCTCTTCTTGTTGCATTAATCCTTTTACCATTATGTAATGTCCTTCTTTTGATCTTTGTTGGTTTAAAGTCTATTTTATCAGAGGCTAGGGCATCTGAAAGCCACCAACTACAAAGACCACAGGTAGATAAATCCACAAAGATGGGAAGAAACCAGAGCAAAAAGGATGAAAACACCCAAAACCAGAATGCCTCTCCTCTTCCAAGGGATCACAACTTCTCACCAGCAAGGGAACAAGGCTGGATGGAGAATGAGTCTTATGAATTGAAAGAAGCAGGCTTTAAAAGGTGGGTAATAACAAACTTCTCTGAGATAAAAGAACATGTTGTAACGCAATGCAAAGAAACTAAGAACCTTGAAAAAAGATTTGATGAAATGCTAATGAGAATAAATAGCTTAGAGAGGAATTTAATGAATTGATGGAGCTGAATAACAAAACACAACAACTTCACAAAGCATACACAAGTTTCAATAGCTGAATCAACCAAGCACAAGAAAGTATATCAGAGACTGAAGATCAACTCAATGAAATAAAATGGGAAGGCAAGATTAGAGAAAAAAAGAGTAAAAAGAAATGAACAAAGCATCCAAGAAATTGGGATTATGTGAAAAGACCTAATCTGCGTTTGACAGGTATACCTGAATGTGACGGAGAGAATGAATTCAAGCTGGAAAACACTCTTCAGGATATTATCCAGGAGAAATTTCCCAACCTAACATGGCTTTGTTTTTTGAGTAATGGGGTCTTGCTTTTTTAAGTAATGGGGTCTTTGTTTTTTAAGTAATGGGGTTCGTGACCCAGGCTGGTCATGAACTCTTGGCCTCAAGTGATTCTCTAAGTTCTACCTCACAAAATGCTAAGATTACAGGTATAAGCCAATGCACCTCGCCTACCTTTTGATTGATTTGATTACTTATGCCACTCACTTATAAAGGTTAAAACAAAATGGCAAAAGTTTAACGAGAGTTGTGTTTATTTAATGAAAGAGAAATCTATTTTACATAATCAAATATATGTATTACATGATTTCACATATAAAAATTGTTTCTTTATAATATGTTAATTATTTACATGAGTTAGTTATAAATGTTACTGTTTAAATGGTTTAAAACAGTTTTAGTGCTTTCAATCTCATAACTCAAATAACAAACAATATGTTGCCAGCATATTACATTGTACCTGGTATTATTTTCCAAATTACTTCAAATGGTAACCTAAATTTCACATTCCATTATTTTAAGTGATATATCACATAGTCAATATGTAGTTTCCTGAGACTCAAAGTGTTTTCTTATTTTTGAAGATATTGAAACAGAATTCAATCTACTCTTTTATATTATATACAAATAAATGATGATGATAAGCATATTGTGCATGCACTATAAATTAAACACCTACACATACAAATTGGTATAAATTCAATATTTTTGCTAAGTAATAAGAAATTATAAGATTTTGCTGATAATCTCTAATTCTTTAATTGAAAATGTCATTTTTTTTCACTGGAAATAAACGTATTTAAGAGCTGTCATGCCGAGTATGGATATTATTGCAAAAAGAATGATAATAATAAAGTCTATATTAAAACATTCTAACCAAATGATTTTACAGGCATTTCCTTCAAATTACTATATATCATTCAGCATTTTTACACAATAAGACAACAAAAATACTTTAGAATGGATTAGAATAAGTTCCACATACTGATGGATCTATAATTCATTTTCTTATTTTCTCTATTTTTAGTTGAGATCTGGATTAAATAATATGTGATACTAGAGCTGAATGTTTTGCTTATTATACATTTTAAATTTGGTTTTGTTAGTTCGAATTTAATGGAGCAGTATGTGTTGCCTGTTTCTACAAGGGGATAATGTGTAAGCCACTTAACATTGAAAAATTCAGTAAACATTACTCACAGCAGAGACATCATGAAGATACAGAGGAGGCAGAAAGACCGATAGATAACAATAAAGGCTACATTTTATAATATGATGTACCGAACTATAGAAATAATTCAACCAACTGTAAGGGAGACTTCAATTCTGTTGTGGAATCTTAGCAGTAAGTAAGTACAGAGTAAAACACACACACATACCTACACACAAACACACACACACAAACACAACACACACCTGACATAAAAACTTTGAGGATGCATCATTGAAAAGCAGGTCCAATTCCTAATATTGCAATTCAAGGGAAAACACTTAATAAAATTGGCAGTTGTCAAAATACTCAACCTGTCTGATAAGATGATGCTGTGAGAAGGAACATATTTGACTATCTAGATTGCCAGAAGGAACTAAGTAAAGTGGGAACTTGGCAACAGCCAAGGCCTGTTCTAAGAAGTATCACCCTCCATCACCACCATATCCATCACTAGCCAGACATTCTACAATGATACTCTGCCTTGGGAACCAGGATGAAATAATAGGAGTGCAGGAGGTTAATTTGATAATGTGCTATTTTTTTTCTGTTTAACCACAAGTCTTGCAAAAATAATTGCTTAATTTGATCACTCGTAATGATGGATCAAGGAGAAATGGAATATGCTGTACAAGTTTCTACTGTTTTCCCCAGTTTCCCCAGCTCATAGAGATTATCTTAAAAAACAAGTTAAACAAATCACCCAAGTTCTAACAACTGTCTCTGCCTGAGAAGACTTCACCCCCAAGTCTGTCTAACCTTTAAGCTTGTGATAGTTGGTACTGCCTTATTTATCAGTTGAATGTGGCTTGATAGTTCCTAGCTAGTAAATTGTTAGAAGATTTACTAAAGGGATTGGTGACATGTTGCCAAGATGCTTAAAAGGAGAAGAAAGATGTTCAGGAGGATATATGGGCTGCCCCAGTTTTATTCATTTACTGTACAGTCCAACAACCTGCTATTTAATTCTATAAGTAGATATTAAATGAATTTCTGTTTTTCCCTATTCAGTAGCTGAAATCATCATAAAGTCTCCGTAAAAACCCTGATCTAGTAAAATTACAGGAAGGCCATGGAGATATTTTTCAACACATTCCATAATCTGAAATGATACATGCAAAAACACACAAGGAAACTGTGATCTCATGCTTTCCATTTGCCATTGGAATTTATGCATGAAAACTAGCTGTTAATGAATATGACTACCATTAGTAGCTATTAGAACTTATTTGTCTGAAAAATAGTCTATAGAGGAATTGTAATTTGAAGAAATAAAATGAATAGCCCAAAGTAATTTGCAAAATCATAATTAGTGACATGGAAAATAAGAAAATTTAGAATTAATCATTAAAGAAGAAAATAATATAATATTCAAAAATGATTAAACCCATGATGATAAAATAAATTTTGCAATTTTTTTCCAGACCCTTGGCTGGCCTTTCTAATTTGTACAAAAGCCCCAAGCTCTCAGAGCTGACCCAAGCAGAATAGGCATACACTAATCACACTACTAAGAGCTTCCTATGATTTTTTTTAACATTTAAGGATCATAAGAGATAATAATCAGTAATCTTTATAGATGGATTGTAAACCAATATGAAAAGCAGTTAACTATGTTACCATGAGTTAAAAAGAAGTCATAAATCTCACAAAAGCAAAACGTGCCCACAGATTCCAAAGTTACATCTGGCCATGGGATTTTTAAACCTGTTTTTTGTTTGTTTGTTTGTTTGTTTGTTTGTTTGTTTGTTTGTTTTTAATCAAGGATATTAGAACTGAGCTAAATACATAACTTGATTCCCAAGGAGATCCCAGAGCATTCTGAGTGAGGGTCTTTTGATAAACCATTTTGCTAAGAAAAAAGAGTTTGTAAAGAACAGTATTGAAAACATTGCACTGTGAAAATGAAACTGCAAGATCTAGATGTGATGTTTTAAGTGGAATAATGCAAAGGAAAAGAGCTGGATCATGAATATATGTTTGTTGTAAAGAAATATTGCCTGAGGAACATTAAATATTGATTTGAGATTTAAAACGAAAACTGCATCTACACTATTCAGTCAGATATCAAAGTGAGACCTTGACAAAATAAAATATTTATATACAAGTGAAAGTGTCTGTAAAGGGATTTAAAGTTTATCCCTGCATCTGTGAGTCTAACACTAAAACACCACAAGGCTGTCAACAAGACATAAGTTTACTTCTCTGTCAAAAACAATGATTTGAAAATCACTCAAAGCTCTCTCATAATAAAACAATGAAGTACAGGTAAGGGTTTCTTGTTGTTATCATTTTTAAAAATATCTAAAACATTTACAATTTATAGAGAATTTTAAATTGTTTCATAATCACTTGTTTATTCATTCAACTATAATTGATTTAGAATTCTAAAAGCTAGCAATCTGAGGTTAGACGATATCTTAAGTTCCTCCTCTTCTGAAGTTTACCTTCCAACTGCAAAAATATTAAAATGGAGAAGTAAATCAATGATTAAGACCAATTCCATTAGTTTGAAGTACTGTAAAGAAATTAAATCAGGAAGAATGAGAGGGAGTTACTTGTGTAGACTACTTTAGAAATCATCTAAATGTGCTTTACATGAAAGAAATAGTGTGAAATATATAGATACCATACAAAAAGCAAAATCTGGTCTGAAATTTTAGAAGCAATTTGAATGAATTGTTACATTCACAGCATTGATATAACTTTTAAAGTTAAGCTTGCTTTAATAGTAAAAAGAAAATAATGAGTTTTCTTGCTGTATAATTCAAGCTATAATTAGAACTTCACTGCTCTAAGAGTCCTATCTGGATTCTAGTTATTTAGATATTATTCATTCTCTCACACTAAGCTTAATTTTTCATTTAATGTATATTTATTGTTTACTAACTGCCATGAACTCTTGATATATAGCAATGTACACTACATGAAAAGTCTTTGTTATCACAGAACTTATAATAATTAAGAATATATATGTATTTTTATTTTTATTTTATTTTATTTTTTAATGTATTTTTATTGCATTTTAGTTTTGGGGGTACATATGAAGCACATGCAAGATTGTTGCATAGGTACACACATGGGAGTGTGATTTGCTGCCTTCCTCCCCATCAGCTATATCTGGCATTTCTCCCCATGCTATCCCTCCCCAACTCCCCACCCCCCGCTGTCCCTCCCCTTTTTCCCCCTGACAGACCCCAGTGTGAGATGCTCCCCTCCCTGTGTCCATGTGTTCGCATTGTTCAACACCCGCCTATGAGTGAGAATATGCGGTGTTTGATTTTCTGTTCTTGTGTCAGTTTGCTGAGAATGATTGTTTCCAGGTTATATATATATTTTTAAATCACTAGTTTATTTCCTCTTTCTTTTAACAGAGAAAAATCTCCGCAAGACTAAAGAACTATATTCATGATCTTGACCACTATGTTACTAATACTATCTTGTAGTAGACACCTGCAAAAAAAAAGTAATGAAGGAAGGAGAGAAGGAAGGAAGGAAAGAGGAATAAGAGGAATACAGGAAAGGAGAAAAATAAGGATGAAGTATGGGAAGAATGAAGAAAATAAGGAAGGAAAAGAAGGAAGAAAGGGAGGCAGGAAGGGAAGAAGGAGGGACAGATATAATGTAACATATATTTATGGTCCACTATTTATAGAGTGTCTAACCCTATGAGGCAAAATATTCCTGTAATTAAAAAACAAAACAAAATTACCAGTTTAATGTAAGTTCATGAACATTTGAATAGTAGAATGGCTATTGCCATAAAGAATAAAAACACAAAGTCAAATCATTCTGTTTAGAAAAGAAGTCAAAGAATGATAGTTGAGAAATACAATGCTGAAGTCACTCTCAACTGCTTGTCCTTGGCTGAGTTATAAATCTAGCTCAAGATTTACTGAAGTTGAGGCACATATTTCAAACCACCTTCTGGACATTCACCATGGGCCACTTCATAGTCCTATAAACTCAATGTCCAAATTGATTTTTTCATTTTTTTCACTATATGTGATTTCTTGTCTTATGAATCATGTCATCATCTATCTTACAGCTTAAGCCAAAATAGGTAAGAAACTTCCTCTTTTTAGCCAGTCTGTCCAATGATCGTCAAATCCAGTCAACTTTCCTCTAAATACATCACCATCCTTTATTTCCATTTATGTTTACCTTTCCTTGTTTCAGGTCTACTTTGTTTCTTTGCTAGATCATTATGGCTACAGAAATAGGCCTCTTTATCCCCATTATAGACACCTTCACCCTATAGCATAAATGAAAATATTAAACTCCAGATCTAATTACGTCACTTTCTTAATTGAAAGACTTTAGTGATGCTCTTTGAGTTAGGATAAACTTAGCTTGAAATAAAAATCTTCTTATTTATGATTATGTTATTAAAGTCTTTCCTACCTCATGTTTTCTATGCTGTAGTCACACTCAATGGCTTAAATCTTCCCAAATGTGTCCTTCTTTTTCTTACCTTCATAATCTTGCATATGTTGTTTACTCTGCCTGAAGTGCCTTCACTCGCTTCATAACCAGTTCCTTCTTGTCCTTCCCTTTTCCCAAACACCTCCTGTATATTACAGTCTTAGCATCCATGTATACCTCCTCATAAGACTTACACAATGCAGTGTGATAGTTGTCACAATTTATTGTATATGACTCACAAAATGTTACTTGCAATAATTTGTATGTGACATATAAAACTTATTGTATGTAACCACCACAGTAGATAATAAATTTTCTATTGGATTTTGAAGTAAGTCCTGGAAGGCAGCATGTCTTGTCCAATTCACTTATAACAATATACGGCACATAGTTGGTTCTATCAAATAGTGAGAAAATACTGAAGGAATTAACTGATGCATCAACTATCAAACTTAATTTATTACCTAATCCATAAAATATTTACATGAGATAAGTTTATTTCTAAGTTATTTTCCAATTATCAAACTTTTAATTTTTATTTGTAAACATGAAAAATATTTCAGGATATTCCCTGCTATTCTAAAAGGGTATTCATTTCTACTCTTTTCACACAGAATATATGTACATCCATGTATACCTGCCTGCAGACTTACTATTTGGCATATTTAGTTTTTTGGTTAATAGAAAACAGTGTTAAAAAGGGAAGAAGTTGAAATGTAAAATTTCCTTATTAATGCAAATTTGTATTTCAATGAATAATTACCTGAGATTAGTAGAACTTGTGAAACTCCAACATGTGTTGGAGTTTATTTCCTCTTTATTTTACCAGAGAAAAATCTGTTTCCTTTGTTGTACAGAAGCTCTGGAGTTTAATTAGATCCCATTTATCTATTTTGGCTTCTGTTGCCATTGCTTTTGGTGTTTTAGCCATGAAGTCCTTGCCTATGTCTATGTTCTGAATGGTTTTGCCTAGATTTTCTTCTGAGGTTTTTATGGTGTTAGATCTTATGCTTAGATCTTTAATCCATCTGGAATTAATTTAGTGTAAGGTGTCAGGAAGGGGTCCAGTTTCTGCTTTCTGCACATTGCTAGCCAGTTTACCCAAGGCCATTTATTAAACAGGGAATCCTTTCCCCATTGCTTGTTTTTGTCAGATTTGTCAAAGGTCAAACTGTTGTGGATGTGTCATGTTGCTTTTGAGGCCTCTGTTCTGTTCCACTGATCTATGTCTCTGTTTTGGTACAAATACCATGCTGTTTTGATTACTATGGCCTTGTAGTATAGTTTGAAGTAAGGCAGCATGATGTCTATAGCTTTGTTCTTTTTGCTTAGGATTGCCTTGGCTATGCAGACTCTCTTTTGGTTCCATATGAAGTTTGAAGTGGTTTTTTCCAGCTCTGTAAAGAAGGTCATTGATAGCTTGATGAGGATTGCATTGAATCTATAAATTACTTTGGGCAGTATGGCCATTTTCATTATGATGATTCTTCCCAACCATGAGCATGGAATGTTTCTCCATCTGTTTGTGTCCTCTCTTATTTCCTTGAGCAGTGGTTTGTAGTTCTCCTTGAAGAGGTCTTTTACATCCTTTGTTAGTTGTATTCCTAGGTATTTTATTCTCTTTGTAGCAATTGTGAATGGGAGTTCACTTTTGATTTGGCTTTTTGTCTGTTATTGGTGTATAGAAATGCTTGTGGTTTCTGCACATTGATTTTGTATCCTGAGACTTTGCTGAAGTTGCTTATCAGTTTCAGGAGATTTGGGGCTAGACAATGGGGTCTTCTAAATATACAATCATGTCATCTGCAAATAGAGACAATTTGGCTTCCCCTTTTCCTAACTGAATACACTTTATTTCTTTTTCTTGCCTGATTGCTCTGGCTAGGACTTCCAATACTATATTGAATAGGAGTGGTGAGAGAGGGCATCCTTGTCTAGTGACAGATTTCAAAAGGAATGCTTACAGTTTTTGCCCATTTGGTATGATATTGGCTGTGAGTTTGTCATAACTAGCTTTTATTATCTTGTGATACGTACCATCAACAGCTATTTTATTGAGAGTTTTTAGCATAAAAGGCTGTTGAATTTTGTCAAAGGCCTTCTCTGCATCTATTGAGATAATCGTGTGATTTTTGTCTTTGTTTCTGTTTATTTGATCGATTACATTTATAGACTTGCATATGTTGAACCAGCCTTGCATCCCCGGATGGAGCCTACTTGATCATGATGAATAAGCTTTTGATTTGCTGTTGCATTTTTTTTGCCAGTATTTTATTGAAGATTTTTGCCTCAATGTTCATCATGGATATTGGCCTGAAGTTTTCATTTTTAGTTGGGTCTCTGCCTGGTTTTGGTATCAGCATGGTGTTGGTCTCATAAAATGATTTGGGAGGGATTCCCTCTTTTTGGATTGTTTGGAATAGTTTCAGAAGGAATGATACCAGCTCCTCTTAGTATGTCTGGTTGAATTAGGCTGTAAACACATCTGGACCTCAGCTTTTTTTGGTTGGTAGGCTATTAATTGCTGCTTCAACTTCAGCCCTTGTTATTTGTCTATTCAGGGATTTAACTTCTTCCTGTTTTAGTCTTGGGAGAGTGCAAGTGTCCAGGAATTTATCCTTTTCTTCCAGATTTGCTGGTTTGTGTGCATAGAGTTGTTTGTAGTAGTCTCTGATGGTAGTTTGTATTTCTGTGGAGTCGGTGGTGATATCCCCTTTATTGTTTTTTATTGCATCTACTTGATTCTTCTCTCTTTTCTTTTTTATTAATCTGGCTTGCAGTCTATCCATTTTGTTGATCTTTTCAAGAAACCAGCTCCTGGATTTATTGACTTTTTGAAGGTTTTTTTGCATCTCTATCTCCTTCAGTTTGCTCTGATCTTAGTTATTTCTTGTCTTCTGCTAGCTTTTGAGTTTTTTTATCTTGCTCCTCTAACTCTTTCAATTTTGATGACAGGGTGTCAATTTTAGACCTTTCCTTGCTCCTCATTTGGGCATTTATTGCTATGAATGTCCCTCTAGACACTGCTTTAAATGTGTCCCAGAGATTCTGGTATGTTGTGTCTTTGTTCTCATTGGTTTTGAAGAACATCTTTATTTCTGCCTTCATTTCATTTTTTATCCAGTCTACATTCAGGAGCCAGTTCTGTTTCCATGAAGTTGTGTGGGTTTGAGTTAGCTTCTTAATCCTGAGTTCTAATTTGATTGCACTGTTGTCTGAGAGACTGTTATGATTTCCATTTGTTTGCATTTGCTGAGGAGTGATTTACTTTCAATTATGTGGTCAATTTTAGAGTAAGTGTGATGTGGTGCTGAGAAGAATGTATATTCTATGGATTTGGGGTTAAAAGTTTTGTAAATGTCTATTAAGTTCACTTGGTCCAGATCTGCATTCAAGTCCTGGATTTCCTTGTTGATTTTCTTTCTCATTGATCTATCTAATATTGACAGTGGAGTGTTAAAGTCTCCCACTATTATTATGCGGTAGTCTACGTCTCTTTGTAGGTCATTAAGGACTTGCTTTGTGTATCTGGGTGCTGCCATATTGGGTGCATATATATTTAGAATAATTAGCTCTTCTTGTTGTATTGATCCTGTTACCATTATGTAATGTCCTTCTTTGTCTCCTTTGATTTTTGTTGGTTTAAAGTCTGTTTTATCAGAGACTAGGATTTGGCAATCCCTGCTTTTATTTGCTCTGCATTTGCTTGGTAAATCTTCTTCCATCCCTTTATTTTGAATCTATGTGTGTCCTTACACATGCGATGGGTCTCCTGAATACAGCACACTAATGGTTCTTGGCTTTTTATCCAATTTGCCAGTCTGTGTCTTTTGATTGGGGCATTCAGTCTATTTATATTTAATGTTAATATTGTTGTGTGTGAATTCGATCCTGCCATTTTATTACTGGTTAGTTGCTTTGCCCTTTGGTTTGCATAATTTCTTCATTGCGTCATTGGTCTTTACCATTTGGTTCTTTTTTGTAGTGGCTGGTACTGGTTTTTCCTTTCTGTGTTTAGTGCTTCATTCAGGACCTCTTGTAGGGCAGGTCTGGTAGTGACAAAATCTCTCAGCAATTGCTTTTCCATAAAGGATTTCATTTCTCCATCACTTATGAAGCTTAGTTTGGCTGGATATAAAATTCTAGATTGAAAGTTCTTTTCTCTAAGGATATTGAATATTGGCCCCCACTCTCTTTTGGCTTGTAGGTTTTCTGCCAAGAGATCTGCGGTGAGTTTGATGTGCTTCCCTTTGTGGGTGACCTGACTGTTCTCTCTGGCTGCCCTTAGTATTTTTTCCTTTGTTTCAACCCTGGTGAACCTGATGATTATGTGCCTTGGGGTTGCTCTTCTACAGGAGTATTATTGTGGTGTTCTCTGTATTTCCTGTATTTGAATGCTGGTCTGCCTTGCTAGGTTGGGAAAGTTCTCCTGGTTAATATTCTAAAAAGTGTTTTCCAGCTTGGATTCATTCTCCCTGTCATCTTCTGGTACACCAATCAGGTGTGGATTAGGTCTTTTCAGGTAATCCCATATTTCTTTGTTTTTTTCTTTCACTCTTCCTTCATTTCTTTCACTCTTTGTTCTCTTTTCTTGCCTTCTCATTTCATTTCATTGAGTTGATCTTCAATCTCTGATATCCTTTCTTCTGCTTGATCTATTCAGCTATTGAAATTTGTGTATGCTTCATGGAGTTCTTTTGCTATGTTTTTCAGCTCCATCAAGTCTATGTTCTTCTCTAAGCTGGTTATTCTAGTTAGCATTTCATCTAACCTTTCTTCAAGGTTTTTAGTTTTTTTGCATTGGGATAGAACATGTTCCTTTAACTCAGATAAGTTTGTTATTGTCCACCTTCTGAAGCCCGTTTCTGTCAATCCGTCCTTGCTTTGTTCCCTTGCTGGTGAGGAGTTGTGATCTCGTGGTAGGGGAGAGATGTTCTGATTTTTGATGGTTTCATTCTTCTTGCGATGGTTTCTTCCTACCTCTTGGATTTATATAGTTTTGATCTCAGGTGAGGAGACGGCCTTTCCCTTTGTCTTGCCAGCAGAGGCGCTGCTGGGCTGCCACAGGTTCAGTGGAGCTGATGCATCTTTTATTTACTCAGGAAAATTAGGCTGGCTTCTGTAATGGTAGCTTCCCTTCCCCCTGCCCAGCTCAATCTTTCCTGATCACTTTCTAACTGATGTTCTGGGTGTGTAACTCTAGAGTGAGAGCTTTTTAGTCTCCTGGGCATTGTGCAGGGCCGGGGGAGAACCCTCCTGCCATTTGGGCTGTTTTCCTGTGTTCAGTTTCCCTTCTTACTGGGGGATAGGTAGTTCTGCTCCGTCTGGCCAGCTTTTTGGCTTTCTCAGCGTCAGCCCATGTTTCCACCTTGATCTATGCTGACAGCCCGGGCGCCGGCCAAAGTTGCTGTTCTGCCCTGTTTAGGCAGCTCATTAAGGCTTTTCAGCCCAGCGAAGATCTCCTGTTATGTGAGTTGTAGGGGGCTTGGGTGGAGTATTCAAACCGAAGTCACAGAGGGGGAGATCCCCCTGTCCTCCGGTCAGTTGCATGTTCCTGCTGGGTGGGGCTGTGCCCCACCTTGCCTCAACTTGCCCTATTTGGTTTGTACCCACTGTCCAACCAGACCCACAAAATGAACCAGGTACTTCATTTGGAATTGTGGAGACCACTTGGCTTCTGCATCTTTTCGCTGGGAGCTGCTTTCTGGAGCTGCCTCTTATTCGGCCATCTTGGGATCTCAGATGTATCTTTAAGAAGAGAAATACGTATGAGACATCCCCACACCACTATTCACTGCCTACTTTTTTGAAACCCTCAGACTGTGTCTGTGAGGATGCTGATGGTAGAGGAAAACAATTGACATATTTAAAACCTGGTTTTATACATCAGTATTTTTATTTAACCATGTAACTTTCTTAGTCATATTCAAAAGAATATTAGAAGCTTTTCATAAATGCCTTAATCCATGCTTGTATCATGCTGTAATGAAATTATTCATTTGCTTGTTAGTCTCTACTCCATGCAACTGTAAGCTTCTAGAGAATAGAGACTATCTTTTTATAGTATCTTTAATGCTTAGCATTGCCCAGATGCATGATCAATGTTTGTGTTTTTTCTGTTCTTGTTGAATAAATTCCAGTGCCTTCCAGCCAAAGACCACCAGGAAGACACCTGTCATTAATCAAATTGAGTTTATGACTCATTGTGATGAGAGAGATCACACCTGATGAGTAAACACAGAGAATCTCTGTAAAAGGATGTTAGAAAAAAACTTTTTATAAGATTTTGGTTCATGTTAAGTAACATTGGAGTATGTCTAAAGAAGCAAGACTTTGCTCTGAATTAGATACAATCAGGAAATAATGTTAACTTTATGATTGTTCCTTAATACGTCTGATTTAGGAGAAGGTAAAACTCAGAAAAGACCAAAACTGTAACAGGAGAGCAGCAGCAGTGACTTACACCAGTTACATTAGGAAGATGTACAGCCATTTTGTTTTGTTTGGGCAATATTTGGTTTTGCCTCTATTCAGACATAATTACAGAGTAGTATTTTTATTATTGATCAGAGTTATGGAGTGGCATTGTCTGATCATAATATTCTGTAAAAATCTTTTAGATTTCACAAGAGATTACCAAGACCTAACCATGAGTGCTAGCCCAGCCCTAGTAACACTAAGGCTTGCCTTATCATATGAGGTTAGCTTTTGAATGGCAAAGGCTGCCTTTCTCCTTCTTAAAAGAAATGGATTAATGAATTGCTTAATACTGTACTATTTTTGCCCTCAGCCACTTATTTACTGTTTCATAATGTATTAATTGTCTGACTAAGAATTCGTCAAAAACTTTAGTATTCCACTTGTCCAAAAGAAAATCCATGAATCCACCATATAACCAACTCTCAACTGCCTAGCAATAATAGTCCCCAGAGATGATTACCATCAAGCCCTTTTCTACATGTAACTGCATGCTGCACCATCCATCAAGAAATAGTTAGCTTCCTTTTTTCCTGAATTTGGGGTAGATTTAAATTTTGTTTCCTTCAATGGCAGTCAATTGAAATAATGCTGTTTCGTATTTAAGTCTAAGGTTTAAGAGACATGATTGGCTTTACCTTTCCTCTTCAATATGCCTGACTTCGCTTTACTGGAAAGATGCCCACAGAAAGAGATGTCATATGGAAAATCGCTTAGGCACCAGCAATGTGAAAGAGTCATTTTTAAAACTTTCAGCCAAGCCTAACTTCAAACTGAACATATTGGCATGACTAATCCTAGGCAAGACCAATAGAACCAGTCAACCAACAGAATTATAAGCAAAGAAAATGCTTGTTATTGGGAATATTTATTACGCAGAAATAAATACCTGTGAAAACCCAGAATAAGAGTTTGTAAAACACTTTACGAGTCTTCCCATTCAAAAGGAAATTATATTTTTGAAATTTAGAAAAATAAAAAGACAAACGTATTATTTTCTTTATGAATATGGGAATGTAAGTATTAAAAGAGTTTTATCTGTTTCCAAATTCTAAGATAATTTTAAGCAGAAAAATTGTAATGAATAATTTTAAGCTTCATTAGTGTCTATGAGAGAAATTTTACAACAAACGTATAATGATTGTCTATTTGACTGTTTCTATAATAATTAGTGAAATGAGAGCATAACAATGAATAAAAATAAATGAAGCACTTAGAGAATCTAAGTAATGTGTCCCAAATGAACAACTTTGTGATCTCATTTGATACAAGAAAGAAGAGTAGAACTCTTGCATTCTAAGGTTGGGAAATGACAGCAGACAGTTTGAAGTCATAATTTTGGCAAGGAGATATTCTATACAGATGACTATAGAAAGATAGGACTAAAGTCAATAGATCAACAGTTGATAGGGTTGACATTTCTGTAGTAAGATTAAGTGATAGCAACATCGTTATTCAACTTGAAAGAATGCCTGAACTTTCCAAAAAAGAAAAAGAAAGAGAGAGAAAGAAGAAAGAAAGAAGAAAGAAAGAAAGAAAGAGAGAAAGAGAGAGAGAGAAAGAAAGAGAGAGAAAGAGAAAGAAAGAAGAAAGAAAGAAAGAAAGAAAAAGAAAGAAAGAAAGAAAAGAAAGAAAGAAAGAAAGAAAGAAAGAAAGAAAGAAAGAAAGAAAGAAAGAAAAGAAAAGAAAGAAAGAAGGAAAAAGGGAGGGAAGGAGGGAGAGAGGGAAGGAGAAAGGAAGGAAGGAAAGAAGGAAGGAGGGAAGGAAGGAAGAAAAGAAAAGGTGTACCTTTACAGATACCTGCAGATAGAGCTAGAATTTTCATTAAGATCACTTGACTCCAAACTAGCACTTGAATGCAGTTTCTTGAAAGCAGTTCCTTGAAAGTTTAAATTCCCAAACCATGGAGTATATTACAAATGGCATTTTTCTCAGAGATCCATTTTGTTTGAGGCTTGTTCAATGTGCACATTACTAATTGTCTAACTTGATTAGAAAGAAATGTCTCAAGAGGTTTTTGTGGAATGTCCAATTTCAAAGAGCATAATCTCCAGCATGCATTCACAATTTGCAAAATGGAGTAATTTGTAACAATTAGGTCCTGTATTTCTTAGCAATAATCATTTTTATTTTGATAACATTCTTTCAAAGGCAATTACAATGGTTAATTTTATGTATTAACTTCGTTTGGCTAAATCACGGTACAACATTATTTCTCAGTATACCTGTGAGAGTACTTCAGGAAGAGATGAATAAGCTAAGGAAAGAAGGCCTACCCTTACCAATGGGGGCAGACATTGTCCAGTCCACTGAAGGCTCAAATGCAGCAAAAAGACAGAGAAGGGTAGATTATCTCTCTTTTTAAGATGAGACAGTCATCTTCTCCTAAACTTGGGCATAGGATTTTCTGGTTCTCAGTCCTTCTGACTCAAATTAAATTACACCATTGGATTTTCTGGTTCTCCAGCTTACAAACAGTAGATGATAGTAGGACTTCTCGGCCACCCTAGCCACGTGAATTAATGTATCATATATACTAACACTACTATTGCTTTCCTGACTGTGTATAGCAATGTTGTGGATATTAAAATGCCTATGTCATTTGAGTCTAGGGAAATATTTTCCTCTTATATAAATATATTTCCTCTATATAAATATATTTATATATGCATATGAGGATAGTGCTGGAAATACAACTATATATTTATATATGCATATACATATGTATATATTAATATCTATATTGCTTCCATTTCCCTGGAGAATGCTAATATAACAATCAATAATTTTACAAACTTAATTATGGTTAAAACTTATTTTCAGTGGTAGTTAGAAATTAAAATTAATTATGTACAAAAACAGACTTCAAAGAAGCCCAAGACCTGGAGTGACAAGGAGGATGGTGCACCTGGGAACTAGACTTTTGATTTACCTAGTCCCACACTAAACATGAAAAAAAGTACATGAGCTATTAGAAGTTGTATGCTTTTTGTTGGAAAGCTGAGATGTCACTAGAATCGAGAAACATGCCGTACCCCAATTAAAAACAAATGGCAAAGAGTTGTTCTGCAATAAAGTAATGGGCTATCCATTCTCTTCAAGGGTGGCACTGAGTATGTTTGCAGGGATTTTAAAACTATAAAAACTTGTCCTTATAACTGAGATTGGTATTGTTCTGACTTTGTGTAGCAGTTTTGTTTGTTTAAGGATCTATGTCATTTTACTTAGTTCATGATCATATTTCTGCCACCATCCTTGTAATGGAAATTCTGAAGTTTGATGCCTAAAGTAAATATGACACAAAACATCCAACTCCATTGTCTTGAAGACAAATGCAGAAACTGGAAATATATGATCTCAGATAAAATAGGATCATTTTATACCATTCTTGGTACCAGACAACAAAACTTGTGTAGCTGGGGAACTAGAGAGAACAGTTGCAAAAGTTTGTTCTCTTTCCTCTTGACTCCAGGCTCTTTGGCTCTTTAATCTACAGGTTTAAAAAAATAAAAAAATAAAAATAAATAAAAAAACCTTAGAAGCTGAAGTAAGCAAAATATATAATTTTCCTGTGGCTTCTGTTGGCTCAATAGAAGTGGTACCTGAGGTTTGTTAAAAAAGAAAGAAATAGGAAACTGCCAGATCAGGTGTCTGGCTGGCAAGGAAGCAGATACTAAAACTGTAGTCCCAGGAGCTGGAACAGACACAGCTACAATGATGGTGCTGGGAATGGCAGAAGTCCTGGGGACCCTTCGAGCCCAGCCTGGCAGGCAGCAACTTTCCAGGCATACACTTGGAAACTGCTGAGGTATTAGATGTGGAAAAGTTTTTTACAGAAACTGAGAAGTGCTTCCCCTTATACTGATGCAATTCCAGCTGTAAGAAAAAAGCTCACAGGAAGGACACAAAATGAGTTAATGTCCTGATATTATTTTTAATTGTGAGTAACACTGTTTTAAGATGTGTGAGCTATTCTTGCTGATTTTACAGACAGGCTGAAATGAGAGCAGTGACCTTGGAGCACTGTGATTTGTGCAAGCTAACTACATTACAAATAATGATATTCAGAAGACTAGATGTCAGAAATAATTTTCTAATTAGAACAAGTACTTTCCAAGTGCAAATGTGAAAGTATTTAATTGAGACAGAAAATGTTAATTGGTAAGAATTGACAAAAAGCAATTTTTTAAAAACTTCTTATTAAAAATACGGTGGATCTGTATGTGGGATCTGGCCAGGAATGAAGCATTCTTCAACTGCAGCATTACAGTTATTCTGGGTACCACATTTTATTACTACACTATCGCACACATTAGAAAACCATTGAAATTTCTGCACTCTGCTCACTGAATGACATCATCTTAAGGTCCACAGTGAGTCAGCAAAAGCATGTCTACATAATTAATAAAGAAAAAGCTAGGGATGTATCAACTAAAGTGTCTATTTCATAAATATAAACTGACAAAGTTTGATCTGTCCAGGGTTCCTAGTATACTGAATTAATGTGGTCTTGTGACCATGTTGGTTTCTACTTCTGTTATAATTTTCGTGAGGCAGAAATGACTTTTCTAGGTCCGGGTACAGTGGCTCAGACCTGTAATGCTAGCACTTTGGGATGCTGAGACTGGAGGCTCATTGAGCTCAAGAGCTCAAGACCAGCCTGGGCAACACACAAAGACCTCACCTCACAAAAAGTTTTAAAAATTTAGTTGGGTGTAGTCGTGTGCACCTGTAGTCCCAGCTGCTTGGAAAGCTGAGGCAGAAGGAGGGCTTGATCTTGGGAGATTGAGGCTGCAGTGAACTATGATAGCACCACTGCCACTGCAATCTAGCCTGGGTAATAGACTGAGACTCTATCTCGGAGGAGGAGGAGGAGGAGGAGGAGGAGGAGGAAGGAGGAGGGAAAGGAGGAGGAGGAAGGGAAGGAAGAAAGGATGAAAGGAAAGAAGGAAGGAGGAAATGAAGGAAGGAAAAAAGGAAGGAAGGAAAATGGGAGGAAGGAAGAAATGACTTCTCTAGAAATTAAAAGTGTGTGATAAGGATAGGGAGTGGGAAGTTGGCCATGCATGTGAATCCTCACCAAGTTGACAAGAAAAATGTATTTTTTCTGTTTTTATAGATTTTAAATATTATATATTAAAACTACTATTTCTAAGCTGAGTAGAGTCAGTGTAGGTATCCCCTTTTGATATAAGATGGTTCAAGTATGGATGAAAGCCTCAGTGGGGGAAAAGGTTGGGCAAGTAGGAAGTGGGAAAAAAAAAAGAGCATTGCTGCTGTTATTAATGAACTTGCCCCCACTCAAATTTATATGTTGAAATTGTGTCACCTAATTTAATTGTATTAGAAGGTAGGACATTTTGCGACATTACTGGGACTACATGAGGTCATAAGTGTGGTGCCATCATGAATGAGATTAGTGTACTTGTAACAGTTCAGAGAGAACTTTCCATGTGAGGACACACTGAGAAGATGGCCATCTATAAAAAGGAAGCTCTCAGGACCAGAACCAGACACTGAATCTACCAGAGCTTTACTTTTGGCCAGCCTCAAGAACTGCAAGAATAAATTTATGTTGTTCATAAGCCACCCAGTCTATGGTATTCTGTTATAGCAGCCTGGATGATCTAAGAAAGCACCCTGGTTTCCAGGTAAAGAAAAGAGCTAAAGAGTGAAATGAGAGAGAAGGCAGACTCAATATAAATGACAAGTATCTGAAAGAGGCAGTGAGCTGAGACTTTTTCTAATATGGTTCAAGGATGTTTCCTACCTCAGGAGATGAGGCATTTAATAGAAGTGATGCCTGCAAATATTCTTTGATATCTTTGATATAGTAGGTCTCCTGTGCGAATACAGAGCCTAATTTACAAGCAAAATAAGAACTTTGATATTACAAACTACCAGTCACACAATTAATCCTGAGCAGCGAATCCGTGGGAGGTGTCTGTCAGTGTGCACTCACGGTAAACTCCATGCAACAACCCTGCCCACACCCAAAGCAAAACAAGAAGACCATTGACTTTTTGAAACTTAGCAACACCGCTATAGTTGTCCCAGTTTACCCAAATAAAGTTACTCTTTGTTCCCTCGCTGACTGGAGTCAAGCAATTGGCCTTTACAAAATGTAAAATCAAGCATGCAGCTATGGCATGTGTTCATTCATGCAAAATGCTAAACATTTGCCATCGATACTGAGTACTTCATATTTCACATAAATATTAAAGCCTTTGGAGATAAGCCTTAAATGACAAAAATTGCACACAAAGACATTGGGAGCTATCGAAATATATTAAAACAGGAAGATAAATATGAAACAAATTTACTAGTGCCCTTTGTCAGCTGGATCTTGTGAAACATCACAGTATTATGGAAATGTGGATTTCAATTACTACTCCACTTAAACTTTGAAATTTACTTATAAAAATAGTTAATCTTCCAAGATATCAACTTATTTGTATTTTCCGGAATACTATTTTTTTAAGTTAAAATCAAAAAACAAATTAAGATTTTCAAATATTTTTAGCAATTTGAGCTCAATATTACGGTTGCCTGTTTGTAAAATAATGACACAAGTAAGAATCAATTTTAAAAGAGATAAAGAAATTTTAAATATGACTTTAAAGCCTTTGTCTGTATTATTCCTTTGTGCCTATTTCCTATTAATTATATGAGATTCTAATTGAGATACCAAATATTATATATTTATAAAGACTTTAGCATGTACTCAATAAATAGTCTTGCTTCTTGAACTCATGTTGGTAAGATGGATTTCTGGGCTTTAAAAGCAATATTAAATGTTTGAGCTTTGTCAAAGAGAAGAAGGGGAAAAAAATGATTTCTGATTTAAGAGGTCAACCTATAATTTAGGCATCTGTTTTCTAACAGTAATATGCATAATGGCAGATCAAAGCAAGTTGTGAAAAGAAAGTAGATATAAAGAATTCCCATTTTTTTTAAATGTGTTCAGTGCTCTAGAAATTATAGCTGTGAATATATAATCTTCTAAAACAGGTCATTATTCTGCTATGTCACTTTAGCATCTGATCATTTTTACTACTACTTGTCCCTTCCTTTGCCCTGGGCCCCATACTCAAGTAGTTCAAGTACTATTGTATTGATGTTGCTTATAAGTTGTTTCATTTTCTGCCCAATATATAGATATACAAATGTTATACAGATAATAGCTTGGAAAATTTAATACTGTTAAAATGTCAACGTTCCTAACTTTATTTCTAGATTCAACACAATCTCAATGATTTTGATATTTTCAAAAAACTATTTTCAGAATATCAACAAAATTATCCTAATTTTTTTGTGGAAGGCAGATTATCTAGAATAGCAACATAATACTAAATAAGAATAAAGTTGGAGAACATTACATGATTCCAATATTTATTTACAATAAAGCTTCAATAATCAAGACTGAATACTATCAGCAAAAGAAAACACAGGTAGATTAATGTAACAGAATACAGAGCCCAGGAATAGACTCATGCAAATTTAGTAAACTAATGTTTTAAAACAGCAAAGGATGAAATTCTTGGTTGGAGTTTCTTTTTTTGAAGATTGCTGAATGGAACAGATTAAGGAATAAAGAAGCCCACACACCTGAAACTATCTGATCTTTAACAAATTTGACAAAAACAATGTGGAAAGGATTTCCTATTTAATAAATGGTGCTGGAATAGCTGGCTAGCCATATGCAGAGAATTGAAACTGGATCCCTTTCTTACAGCATATACAAAAATGAACTCAAGACTGATTAAGCTTAAATATAAAACCAAAAAATATAAAAACCCTGGAAGGCAATCTACGCAATGCCATTCAGGACACGGGCATGGGCAAATATTTCATGGCAAAGATGTCAAAAGCAAATGCAACAAAAGCAAAAATTGACAAATGAGATCTATTTTAATTCCACAAGAAAAGAAACTATCAGCAGCATATACAGATAACCTACAGAATGGGAGAAAATTTTTGCAAACTATGCATCTAACAAAGGTCTAATATTCAGCATTTATAAGGAATTTAAACAAAGGAATTTATCTGTCAATTCAAAAATAAATAAAGAAAAATAAACTATCACAAACATAAAAAGAAAAAACAAAACATCATAATAATACTTCCAAAATATTACACTGAAAATTTTTTAAAAATTCTTGAACAGTTATCAATGTTCTCTTGAGCAAAACATCCTCGGAGAACATATGGTGAGAAGAAAGAGTAAATCAGAAGTAAAGGTCATTTTGTTAACAACAGTTCAATTTAGCACGTGGTTATTGGATGTCTACTTTCGCCAGGTAGGAAGACAGTAAAGTTGTTTTACACCATAGTCCTCAACTTCTAGGCACTTAAAGCATACTTTCTCTCCCATTGCCTTTTAAAAATTTATTGTAGAGTGATATAGAATGAGAAGTAAGCAATGCTGTTGTAAACAATATAGCACTGTAAACGATCTTAGTGCCAAGATTTCTCATTTTAATGACCTAATTAGTAATTTATAGCTCATACATATAAACAACATTTTTTCCATTTCTTGTTATAACTTAACTGGTTTATGGTTGATAATCTAACAAAATGCAGCGTCAACATAGACTAGTTACAAAAGCCTTACAGTGAAGTTAGAACCATTTATGTCAATCTGTTTCCATTTAAAGTAGTTTCTGTTTCTTACTAAATACTACCTGGCATATACTTCAAAAGGACAAATAATGCACTCAAACAATTTATCTTCTGATATAGTTTGCATCTATGTCCCTTCCCAAATTTCACGTTGAATGTTAATCCCCAATGCAGGAGGTGAGACCTGGTGGGAGGTGTTTGGGTCATTTTTGTCAGATCCCTCACAGCTTGGTGGTGTTTTCTCCATAGTTAGTTCTCTTGATATCTCATTTTTAAAAAGTGTGTGACACTTCTTTCCTCTGCTCTCTCACTTGTGTATTTCTTTTTTTTTTTTTTTATATACTTTTTATTGC
>PVKV010021803.1:0-36773 GCA_004027835.1 Alouatta palliata | reverse complement strand
TTTTTTTTTTTTTTTTTTTGAGACGGAGTTTCGCTCTTGTTACCCAGGCTGGAGTGCAATGGCGCAATCTCGGCTCACCGCAACCTCCGCCTCCTGGGTTCAAGCAATTCTCCTGCCTCAGCCTCCCGAGTAGCTGGGACTACAGGCACGTGCCAGCATGCCCGGCCAATTTTTGTATTTTTCGTAGAGACGGGGTTTCACCATGTTGACCAGGATGGTCTCGATCTCTTGACCTTGTGATCCACCCGCCTCGACCTTCCAAAGTGCTGGGATTACAGGCGTGAGCCACCGCGCCCGGCCCAGAAGGGTTTTTACTAGGCTTTCTCTGGGGTTTATTTTATTTTATTTTATTTTGGTTTCAGGTGTTAGGTTTAAGTTTTTAATCAATCTTGAGTTAATTTTTATGAGTGGTGATATAGATCCAGTTTCATTCTTTTCCATGTGGCTATCCAACATACCCAGTACCATTTATTGAATAGAGTGTCCCTTCCCTAGTGTATGTTTTTGTCTGCTTTGTAGAAGATCAGTTGGTTGTAAGTATTTGGCTTTATATCTGAGTTCTCTATTCTATTCCATTGGTCTATGTGTCTACTTTTATACCAGTACTATGCTGTCTTAGTTACTGTAGCCTTATAGTATAACTTGAAGGCAGGTAATATGATTCCCCTGGTTTTTTTTTTTTTTTTTTTTTTTTTTTTTTTTTTTTTTTTTTTTTTTTTTTTTTTTTTTTTTTTTTTTTTTTTTGCTTCATATTTCTTTGGCTCTTCAGGCTCTTTTATGGTTTCATATGGATTTTAGGATTATTTTTTGAAAAAAAATGATGTTGGTATTTTGATAGGAATTGCATTGAATCTGCAGATTGCTTTGGGCAGGATGGCCATTTTCATAATATGAATTCTTCTAATTCATGAGAATGGGTTGTTTTTCCATGTGTTTGTGTCATCTACAATTTCTTTCAGCAACGTGTGATAGTTTCCTTGTAGAGATCTTTCACCAATTTGGTTAAGTGTATTCCCAGGTTCGTTTGTTCTTTGTGTAGCTATAGTAAATTGAATTGGGTTCTTGATTTGATTTTTGGTTTGGTTGTTAGTGTACAGCAGTGCTACTGATTTGTGTATTTTGATTTTATAAGCTGAAACTTTAGTGAATTTATCAAATCTGAGAGTCTTTTGGAGGAGTCTTTAGTGTCTTGTAGGTATTAGGTTATATCATCTGCAAACAGAAATAGTTTGACCTCCTCTTTTCCTATTTGGATGACCTTTATTTCTTTCTTTTTCCTGACTGCTCTGGCTAGGACTTCCAGTGCTCTGTTGAACAGAAATGGTGAAAGTGGGCATCCTGATCTAGTTCCAGTTCTTGGGGTGATGCTTTCAACTTCTGCTCATTCAGTGTTATGCTGGCTATGGGTTTGTCATAGACGACTTTTATCATTTTGAGCTACATTCTTTCTATTCTTAGCTTGTTGAAGATTTTTACCAAAAAGGAATGCTGGATTTTACAAAATGCTCTTCTGCATCTATTGAGATGATCATATGTTTTGTGTTTGTAATTCTGTGTATGCAGTGAATCACATTTATTGACTTGTGTTTGTTGAAACATCCCTGCATCCTAGGATGAAACCCACTAGATTGTGGTGAATTATTTTTATGATGTGCTGTTGAATTCAGCTTGCTAGTATTTTGTTGAGGGTTTTTACATCTATGTTCATCAGGGATATGGATCTGTAGTTTTCTCTTTTGTTATTATCTCCTTTCCTGGCTTAGGTATCAGGTGATACAAGCTTTGTAATGAGATAGGGAGGATTCCCTCTTCTCAATCTTTTGAAATAGTTTCAGTAGGATTAGTACAATGCTTTTTTAATATATGGTAGAATTTGGCTATGAATCCATCTGGTCTTTGTTTTTGTTTTGTAGGGAGATTTGGAAGTTATTACTGGTTCAATCTCACTGTGTGTTATTGGTCTATTCAGGATTTCTGTTTTTTCCCTTAAAATCTCTATGTTGCTAATGTTTGGTTTGCATCATGTTGTTGCTTCAAACCAAAGATAACTACTAATATCTTGACCTCTGTACTTTGGCAAAGGCCCTACCTCCTAATAGCATTACATTTAGGTTTAGAATTTCAACATATGAGTTTTGGGTGGACATGAACATTCGGTTCATAATAGATGATTTGAGACACAAAGTGACTTGCCTAGAAGTTCCTTTCTTCTCCTCACACTAGCCACTGAATAATGAAGGCACCAATATTTGACCCATATCAAATCCAACGTTTATGGCATGTCTGTGTACTTTAGCTCTCTAACTAGGAATGTGACCAGAACTCTGATTCTTTTTTCCCCCTATTATTTTTTCTTATCTGGGTTTAATGCTTAGGTATGCACAAATCTGGTGGTGATTGCCAGCTAACTTTGACCTACGTAATTTGGCTAAATGGCCAGCAGCCTGCCTTGTTGCCATGGTTGCTTACTCAGTTTTTTTTTTTTTTTTTTTTTCTGGGGGCCACATGATCTTCTTGGGCAGGCCCAAAGAAGATTCTTTTTATACTTATTTCATTAAATTATAGTTATTCTTTATTTTTATATTGTGAGTCCTTGAATGCCAGGAACTACATCTGATTACTTCTCCACTATATTTCTTACAATATAAAAGTTATCTTAGAAACCTAAGTTTGACCCATTCAGTGATCTTAACATGATAACTAACGTGAAATCAGAACCGTTGAGATGCTTTGAGTATAAATATAAACAATGAGTGTTTCTGTAGATACAAATTTGAGGGTGTGAGTACTAACTGAAGGGAAGATAATGTACCCTCTTATTTAGGGGGCGAAGAATTTCAAATAGTTCACAGTCCACGTTATCACCTTCATTTAAGGATTATGACTAGGGAAAAACACACTGCCTTTTATATTCCTTAGTTGTTATGACACAGACAGATATAAATCTACTTAGTTGCTATTTGGGGATTGTTAAATCTCTAGTAAGCAGTACAGTAGAGCTGGAGTATGGATTCTGTGGAATCAGTGGCATGAGTAGGGGAAGAAAATAAATGGGAAGAGGCCAGCAGGTTGAGAGATGGAATAAGAATCGGAAGAGATTGAATTATAGTGTTTGGATTAGGTGGAAATGATGTTCAACTGGAGTGCAGTTTATATTGTACTGAATCAGTTAATAGAATGGAGGAAGAGGTCTATATTGATATATTTAAGTTCTCAAGTCAGTGTGCAGTATCAGTGAAGAAGGCTAATAGAATGCCAACTAAGATTAGGGAAAATATTAATAATATGTAATACTTCTCCAGAGTGTCTCATAAAACCAAAGACTCTGAGTTGGAAAGTGTCTTAAAGGTCATATAGTCTACCTCTCCCAATGTCTCCTTAAACTTTTATATTTAATACATGCTTTCAAATGTTAGAATTTGGAGCAACACATTAGAAGGGATTAAATCACTCAAAATAACAATAAAAATTTATCAGTTATTGAAACTCAGCATCTACCGTGACAAATTTGACAAGCATGATCTTGCTTTCTGAAAGGATAAAGCATAGCAAGCCACACTGTGTATCTAGCAACTCACTCGGCCCCATACACCTCTTTAGAAAGACAGTGGGAGAATGAGGATCCATGTGCTCTTGGCTTGTTGATCCTGTATTTGTATGTTTCCTTTTTCCCCAGTAAAGTCTGTTTCTAGTGTGACAACACAGAATTAGTCTCAAACCATCGTGCATTACATGGCTACCTTAAGTGGATACACCTTGCAAGATATCTATATATATATATCATGTAAATCCATTGTCCCCCATTTGACATCATTTTCCTAAATTTCCCAAGTAGTGTTGCAGGACTTTTCCTTAGTTCAACTAAAGACAGGGTCCTTGTCTGTCCCAGAGCCATGAAAACTTAGGTATATAGACAGTCAAATGGTGAGTAAGGAGGGTTTTATTGGGTGAAAAGGAAGAAAAGGGGGAAATGGGGACTGTCACAAGGCCAGAATCCCTGCTAGAGTACTTCCTGCCAGGTTGTCTGAATCCCAGTTTCCACCCAGGAAGAGGAGGAGCTCTGCTGCAAAGGGTACAAACTTTTGTGGCTTCACCCCATTGGGTAGACTGCTTGGAGTTTCTCCAGGCACCCTTTCCCATCTGGCTGTCTCATTCTCCCTCTTTACCTAACTGCCATTAGATTAAGGGTAAGGGCAAAGACCAATCTTAACTGCTTCCTGCTGACAAGGGGGCACTGTTTTGAAGAAACAGCAGTTGGAGCACCATCAGAGGCCTACCTAAGGGTTCCCAGCAGAAGGGGCTACATCAGAGGCTCCAGTTACAGGACTGTTTGGAGTTGGATGACTGAAAGCAAGAACAGACAAACCATGTAATTAGAAAACAGGTATCAAAATGAAAGAAGGGGAGGGATAAGGACAGTTAAACAATCCCAAGGCCTTTTACCAGCTTGCACAGGGCAAGGGAAACCAAAAGCCCTACTGGCAAAGAAACTTTACCCTTTTGCCAGCATGTTGGGCTTCTGGGTTCCTTTTCCCTGAGCTTGATCCTAAGCAAACCAATTTAAAGTTTGGGAAAATAACTTTTCCCAGTTTGGAGGATTCATCTGAGAGAAGTGTCTCATAGTACAAAAACACGATTACCTATTTGTGAAGAGAACAGAGGAAGAGAAAAGAGGAGAAGGTGCCTTTTAAAGGATTCCCAGGGGTTTAGGATCCAGTCTAAAGGTGTACAGTCAGAAGATAAATGGCTACCCATCTAGAAAAAGGGGAGTAGACATTTCTGGTTCCTTTCTCTTCCTAGCAGATACCCACAGTATGTGAGGAAGAGAAGGAAGAGCATCCTCTTTCCCTCTTCTGTCCTCCTCACATCCCCAAGTTCCAGAAACCTTGGTAGATGCCACCAGGAATGTCAAAGCGACTTGCACCCATGCAGCAGGGAGGGCCTAGAGAATAGGAATTATCTGCTCTCACCTGTGCTTCTATCCCCCCAGTCAGTAGCCTTGGAGTACCCTAGACCTCATTTATGCCATGGATATTAATTAACATGGCCTTTATCCATGAAACAGGAAACTTGGGGTTGGTTTAATCAGTAGGAATCAGTCATGCTCACCTGTGCTGTGCCTTTTTTTTTTATTTTTATTTGAGACAGAGTCTGTGTCTATTGCCCAGGCTGGAGTGCAGTGGTGCAATCTTGGCTCACTGCAACCTCCGCCTCCTGGGTTCAAGCAATTCTCCTGCCTCAGCCTCCCAAGTAACTGTGACTACAGGCATGCACCACCACGTCTGGCTAGTTTTTTTTTTGTATTTTTAGTAGAGATGGGGTTTCACCATATTGGCCAGCCTGATCTCAAACTCCTGACCTTGTAATCCGCTTGCCTCAGCCTTCCAAAGTGCTGGGATTACAGGCATGAGCCACCGTGCCCGGCCTGTGCTGTGCCTTTTAACTACCATTATTGTCTGCCTCTGGATCCCCCAGATCTAGTTTTCCTTCCTAGGGTTTTGACCCGAAGCTTAGAATTGAGTTTCAGACAAAAATGTGTCTCAGCAGGAGTTGCATGGACTTAGCCAAATGCTAAGGTTCAAACTGTGGAGCTGAATCCTCCTCCAATAAGAGAGAGGAGTGTATGTCTTGTGACACACCCAGATAACTGGTAGCTGTAGTTATGCTTGCTAGTATTTGGGTGGATGGCACTTGACTTTGGTTAGCTACCTTGGTCTTACTTTCCCAAAAAGGAAACCTCTGGGATATGGACATTCTATTTATTCCCATCACCTGGCAGGATTTGTAGGATAATTGTTCAGAACTAGAATATTGATTTAGATTTCTACATTACTCAGAAATCTTTCTTGGGTCTGAGCTCTTCTTTCTGAGCTGCAGTTGGTTCACAGGAACAAGCAGGGTTGGTCTAAAATGTAGCTGAAAACTTGAAAACAACTAGTAAGTTTAGAATTTAATGACAAATATATGGTACATTTTGAAACATGATTTCTCTCTCGCAAGTCCTCATTTTTGTTAAAAAGAAATCGTCGTGACAGAATGGTTTATAAAATACTTGAGTCTTATGTGTGGCCTGGTTATTTGGATGAAGTGCAGCAAAAATAACTATTTCTTCACAGGCCTTTTGAATTGGCTTTGATGTAACTCTGTTCCCCAAGGAATCTTAGATAAGACCTTTTAAAGCCAAGCCCAGCCATGGGTTTGTATTGTCAAATACTTGAGTTGGGTGATCTTCTCCTGTTAAGGTCCCATGATAAACTTGGAGCTCCTGGACCTGTTAGAAAGTGACATTCTTTACTGACCACAGGTCAAGAACCCTGTACAGGGACTACATAGACAAGGGTATGGGGCCAGTTTTCCCACTGGGCTTTTATTGGCTGTGCAAGTCAAGATTGACTCCGTAAAGGGAAGCATACCCTTCCAGTAAAAACCCTGGTAAAATAACTACTTTCTCCAATTGGGTTCTGTTGCAAAAGAAAAATGGATTCTTATTGTACTGGTGCTAACAACTATATTGCCATAAGAATGCTCACAGATAGTTTCCAAATATTAGAGGAACCAGGCAGAGAGAAACAAACATGTTCCAAATGTTGATCCCAGGAGTGTATACTTTACTTAATTATTAAAGCCCATAAATAGTTCAAAATAAGTTTCCTTGACTATAAAAAACAAAAGCAAGGATCAGCAATATTCCAAGCAAAAGTCAAAAAGATTTGCTTTAACTTCCTGAGTTCAGTCCTTTTAGTTAACTCTTATTTTGCTTGATATTCATGAACATTTCAGCTCTTTATGAGTCCTGTACCTTTTCCTTTATTACAATGTTACAGTCTCTAAAGTTATCATAAGCTCATATTTGAAAGCACCTGTTAAAGTTCTATAGCTTATTATAAACCATCTTTTAAAAAGTATTAAAACAAGACAACAATTGTCTGTGAATAACAAAATGTCCAGGGTAGTTACAGTTAGCAACACAATTGACAAAGAGGTTTTGTTATCTCTGTGGTTTACAATAACTTAACAACCTTAATTATGGTTGCTGGCATATACTTAGACATTAGAATTTTAGAAATCCCATATAATTTTGGAACACATATTAGCATTATTCACCAAGATATAACCTAAAGAAGATCGAGCATGATTTTGGCGATCTCATGTACCTAAACATGTCAAATAATCCCATTTACCTCCATTTTCTGACACTTCAGGGGCCCTCTGAAGTATTAAAAAAACCAGATGCCAGGAAAGACAATTTTGAAATTGAAGTTTGATTTTGGAAAAGCTGTTAAATATGTTTAAAGCACTTCATATTATGAAATAGAAATCCAGATTACCACAAATTATTCATTTTGCCAAAATGATGACTTAGAAATTTTAAAGAAGCAAAAATACTTTATAACCCTTTTGAATTTTGTTAAGGAGCAGGTTAGCGTTTTAAGAATACCTTGTTGTTCTTTTATCTTAATGCTCAATTTACAGAAAAACCATATAATACCCTTTTTTGGATTTAATCAATATGTTTACCCTGAGAACCTCTTCTGCAAGATTAATTCCCACAGTTCTTCCACTACTTGTTTGAACTTTGTCATATAATTTAAAACAATCCTTTAACCCTAGGCAAAAATTTATATTTCCATGCTTTATAAACATTTTACAAAGAAAAACCACATTTTACTGTTCTTACACTCCTTGCATGTAAATCTATTTCCAGTAGTCTCGATTATATGTTATAATGGTAATAACCCCTAGCAATTTCTATCTTTAAGGTGAAACTTGGTAAGTTACTTTAATTGCGTGCTAAGTGCAGCCAAGGTTTCACTCCAGCATAATTAGCAGGGTGGTTAGTTCCATAGTCCCCAGGCCTTCCCAGTTGTGAAGCCAGCAAGTCAAATAGTTCTCAAAACCCAAAAAGTAATTTGTAACCTCAAAACACTTAAAAAAAAAACCTTGCATCTGACCTGCATTTTACTAATAGTCCTTAGGGGTGTTTTCATTTCTTTCTTTTTTTTTTTTTTTTTTTTTGTTGAAGAGGCTTTTTAATGAAACCTAGCAATGTAAGTTAGGATAGTAACTCATGTTCAGAATGGAGATACTGAACCAATATTCATCCTTCAGCACAACTTTTAAATCATCAAAGATCAAATCACATTTAGTACGTGTTTTTTAATTAAGTGAATTCTTTTTTTAAATTTATTTATTTTACTTTAGGTGCATACTATATCTGACATTTCTCCCCATGTTATCCCTCCTCTCCCTCCCTGCCCCCAGCCCCGCTGTCTCTCCCCTACCCCCCCACCCCGACAACTACCCCCAGTGTGTGATGTTCCTCTCCCTGAGTCCACCTGTTCTCATTAGCAAAGACCTGGAACCAACCCAAATGCCCATCAATGATAGACTGGACAAAGAAAATGTGGTACATATACACCAGGGGTGTTTTTATTTCTTAAAGATTAAAGTCACGTGAACTGAAAGGTACCACAGATTTTATCTTCTCTTTAAAAAATATCAGATCCAAGCACTTGTCTTTCTTTTGGCCAAATTAATTAGAACTTTTTTTTAATTGTTCACGTTTTTTTCCATTTTTATTTTTTAAATTTTTAATTTTACTTTAAGTTCCAGGATACATGTGAAGAACGTGCCAGTTTTTACATAGGTATACATGTATCATGGTGGTTTGCTACAGCTATCAACCCATCATCTAGGTTTTAGGCCCTGTATGCATTAGATATTTGTCCTAATGCTCTCCCTCTACTTGCCCCCTACCCCCCACAGGTCTGGGTGTGTGATGTTCCCCTCCCTGTGTTCATGTGTTCTCATTGTTCAACTCTCAATTATGAGTGAGAATGATTTGTTTGGTTTGGTTCTCTGTTCCAGTGTTTGGTTTTCTGTTCCACTGTTAGTTTTCTGAGAATGATGGCTTCCAGCTTCATCCATGTCCCTGGATGGGACGTGATCTCATTCTTTTTATGGCTGCATAGTATTTCATGGTGTATATGTGCCATATTTTCTTTATCTTTATTGCAGCACTATTTACAATAGCAAAGTCTTGGAACCAACCCAGATTAGAGCTCTTTTGAGAGAGATTACATGCAATACACACAGAGACAGGCAGAAGGAAACCCAGTCACTAGGTGATGCCTGACCTAATAAAACATCTAAAAAAAAAAAAACTTTAAAAATTAACTGCCAACAGGGTGGAGAAGGGGAAAGAAAAAATAACAGTTTAAAAATGGCTGGGGAAGAACCTCTTATTCTTAAGCCAATGGTTGCTCCATCAAGAGAAAAGCTTAATTACTATCTGATGGAGCTGAACCTCTTGACCAGGGAAGTAAAAGTCTGTGGTAGTGTGCCTGGCTGTGAACCAGCCAGTGACTGTGCAGGACCCCTGGACCACATGTCCCAGCCCCGGCAGGGATTTGGGGAGTGATGCGGAGCTTCTGCTCACAGGTGGGTCTTGAAAAAGGAAGGAAAAGGCATGAAAAGGCCTTGGAGCCACAGAGGGGTTGGGCACATGGTTCCCCACCCTCAGAGTCCAAGGATGTAAAGGCTTAGAAGCAAAAATGAGAGTTGGAGTCCCCATTTCACTCACTGCTTCTTGAGCTCCCACATTGCGCACCAAAAATGTTCCAGGACTTTTCCTTAGTTCAACTAAAGATGGGGTCCTTGTCCATCCCACGGCCATGAAAATTTAGGCTTGCAAGTGGTTTGATTAGTGAGTAACGTGGGGTTTTATTGGGTGAAAAGGAAGAAAAGGGGGAAACAGGGACTCTCGCAAGGCCAGAGTCCCTGCTAGAGTGCTTCCTGCCTGGTTGTTGGAATCCCAGGTTCCACCCAGGAGGAGGAGGAGCCCAGCTCCTCCCTGCTGCAAAGGGCAGGAACTTCTGTGGCTCCACCCCAGTGGGCAGGCCACTTGGAGTTTCTCCCGGGACCCCTTCAGCTTGGCTATCTCATTAGGTTGGTGATGTATTCAGTCTACACACGGTGTGGTTTTTGCTTCCAACAACAGGTAAAGAGTGAAGCAAAAGTATGGCAGTCTACTCTTGCTGCTTCCCATGGCCACATCTTGCTCTTACATCCTGTCCTCTGCCGTGGTGAGGCCATTGCTGGTCTGGATGCAGTGGTGACACCACCGTGGATGTTGAGTTCACACAAACATGCTCAGCTATTGTGCCACAAAGTCTCCCCACAATATCTTGCATCCAGAGCAGTTTTTGGCGTCAGTCAGAAGCTGTGCCTGACAGCTTTGCCCTTAAATACCTGTCTTGGGCCTGGATCACAGGCTACACCATTCCTTTTCCTTTTCATTAAGATTAAGCTGTGCTTCCCTTGCACCTTCTTTTCAGCTTTGAATCCTGGAGGTCCATTGTCAGATTCTCATTCTCTTCTCCTTCTGAAACTTCAACTTTGCATTATAGTGGCTTTAGTAAGTTGTGGTTTGATCAATTACAAAATTATTTTCTATTTTGATTCTCCCTGAATAATTGACACCTTTTCTTTCTAAAATTACAAAGAAAGACTACTCAAGCAAGAATGATCTACCTCAAGGTGTTATTTCTGGAAGCTTCGAAATATTTTAAGAACATTCTACAGTGACACCCCAGTTAAACTCTACATTCGTACACTTCCTGCTACTTCCATGTACAATCTTTCCACCTGAAGACAACTATCAACTATCATATTAACATTCAAATAGCATCTTAGTATGTGCCTTTGGGCAAATCTTTGAGCTTCAGTTTACTTTTTTGTAAAGTGAGGATAATAATAATGGTATGTACATCTCTAGTTATTGAAAAATTGAATGAATTAATATATGCTAAGTTCCTAGGACAGTGCCTGACACATAATAAGTGCTATTTTTGTGTTACCTATTACCATTATCATTATTGCTGTTGTTATTATTACTGTTAGGTCAAAATCCTTTTCTCCAAACCTTGAGATCGGATATATTTTGAAATTTCTATTATTGAGTTTTTGTTAAAGGCAATACAGAGATACACTGGTGATATTATGTAATATCCCCATGGAGCATAAGGCAGAATCCCATAATCAAGTACATTAATATTTATGCGAGTATGTACAGCAAGTTGTATGTACAACAAGTTGAAATAGATAAAGAGCATAGATACCTTCTCTGTTTCAGGTCAGGATTTGGTAAAAATTAAACATATTTTTGGTTTTCAAACATTTTAGATTTTAAAATAAGGGATTGCAAAACATTCTGGATTTTAAAATATTGCAGATAAGGCGTTGCAAATCTGTGTTGTTATTACTGTTGTTGTTCTTTTAAAAAAAATTCACTGTTAGAATTTACTCTCCCTATTATGTTTTGTGTGGTTCTCAGTTTGCCACCATCTTGCTTAAGCTGAAGTTCCCAGAGCGGAACATGTTATGTTGTCTGTGACCTGCTGGCATCAGAGTAGGATTGATACGTCAGCCTCTTAATGTTGATGTTAACACTTTTGTGGCCAGTTTACCAACTATGATTTTTAGTAAGCAAAACTGTTATTTATTTTTTCATGTTGTATCTTCTCTTATTTTTTCATGCAACTGGTCTTTAGAAAACAAGTTTCTCCCTGTGAAATTGTTTTTCACCCATGAAATTTAATTTTTCAGGCTTGGCACAGTTTTCCATTCTGACAAGATAATTTTGGATCCTGACTCTGTCATCTCAGTGTCTGCTATTACCATGCATCAGATGTAACTTTGATCAGCATGTCTTAATCCAATTTGATGATAAAAATATTGAAAAGGACAGTGCCAAGGGCAGAGTTGAAACTGCTCATTAGTAAACATTAGTCAATACTATTTGGAATAGCCATTCAAGTAATTAAAATACATCAAACTGTATGACAATTCATATTTCTATTCTTGATTCTAACTATCAAAAAGATCTTTGTCTGAGACCTTGTTAAAATCCACGTTTGATCTATCTACAGAAACGCCATGACACGTACTGCCGTAGCCCTAATGAAGAAGGAAATAAGGAGGCTCTCACCTAATTTAGTCTTTATAAACTCATGTTTCCTCTTTGCGTTTGCTTTTTCTCTTTCAAAGTCATCACAAAAGTCTGTTTGATAATCTGTTTTTCAGATTATCAAGTCTATATTATTTTCTAGATATACCAACATATTCCTTCTTTCCACTTTTTTTTTTTTTTTTTTTTTGAGACGGAGTTTCGCTCTTCTTACCCAGGCTGGAGTGCAATGGCGCGATCTCGGCTCACCGCAACCTCCGCATCCTGGGTTCAAGCAATTCTCCTGCCTCAGCCTCCCAAGTAGCTGGGACTACAGGCACGTGCCACCATGCCCAGCTAATTTTTGCATTTTTAGTAGAGACGGGGTTTCACCTTGTTGACCAGGATGGTCTCGACCTCTTGACCTTGTGATCTGGGATTACAGGCGTGAGCCACCGTGCCCGGCCCCTTCTTTCCACTTTTTAAAATTAAATCATCTGCTCATCTGCCTGTTCACAGCACAACTTCTATTTTTCATGAATTCTCAAAAAGATTATTGAAAACAATAAAATGTGTGGTACTCTTGGCATGTCGATACATGTTAAAGATGACTACATAATTTATCATTCAAGTAAGGATAGTTTTATTTTTGATTCAGGGAGTGCATGTGCAGATTTAGGTCTATCACATGATGCTAAGGTTTGGTGGTGTAAATGATCCTATCACTAAGTGAATATGGTACCTAATAGATAGATTTTTGCCTCTTCTCCACTCCTTTCCCTCTTCTAGTTGTAGTCCCCAGTATCTGTTGTTTTTATCTTAATGTCCATGTGTACCCACTGCTTAGCTCTTACTTACGAGTGAGAACATCCAGTATGTGGTTTTTTTTCTCTTGCATTAATTTTCTTAGGATAATAGCCTCTAGCTGCATCCATGGTGCTGCAAAGAACATGATTTCATTCATTTTTATGGTTGCATAGTAATTCTATGGTGAATATGTATTAGGTTTTCTTTACCCAATCCGTTGTTGATAGGCACCCAGGTTGATTCCATGTCTTTGCTATTGTGAATAGTGTTGCAATGCACGTACAAGTGCATGTGTCTTTTTGGTAGAATGATTTATATTCCTTTGGGTTTATGCCCGGTAATGGCATTTCTGGGTTGAATGGTAATTCCCTTGTAACATCTTTGAGAAATCTCTAGACTGCTTTCCACAGTGGTTGAACTAATTTACATTCCCACCAACAATGTAGTTTTTCCACAGCCTTACCAACGTCTGTTTTTTTTTTTTTTTTTAATTTTTGAGTAATGGCCATTCTGACTGGTATGAGATGGTATCTTATTGTGGTTTTGATTTGCATTTATCTGATGATTCATGATATTGAGCATTTTTCCATGTTTTTTGGCTGCTTGTATGTTTTTTTTTTTTTAATTTAGATTCTGGGGTACATGTGCAGATCATGCAGGATTGTTGCATAGGTATATACATGGCAAGGTGGTTTACTGCCTCCATCACCGCATCACCTATATCAGGAATTTCTCCCCATGTTATCCCTCCCCAACCTCCCCAACCCCCGTTGTCCCTCCCTTAGCCTCCGCCAACAGACCCCAGTGTGTGATGTTCCCCTCCCTGTGTCCATGTCAACACCCACCTATGAGTGAGAACATATGTGGTGTTTGATTTTCTGTTCTTGTGTCAATTTGCTGAGAATGATGGTTTCCAGATTAATCCATGTCCCTACAAAGGACACGAAATCATCCTTTTTTTATGGCTGCATAGTATTCCATGGTGTACATGTGCCACATTTTCCTTGTCCAGTCTATCATTGATGGCCATTTGGATTGGGTCCAGGTCTGAAATAAGAGAGGACACAAACAGATGGAAAAACATTCCATGCTCATGGTTAGGAAGAATCAATATCATGAAAATGGCCATACTGCCCAAAGTAATTTATAGATTCAACGTTATCCCCATCAAACTACCAATGACCCTCTTCACAGAACTGGAAAAAACCACCTTAAACTTCATATGGAACCAAAAGAGATCATGCACAACCAAAGCAATCCTAAGCAAAAAGAGGCATCACACTACCTGACTTCAAACTATACTACAAAGCTACAATAATCAAAACAGCATGGTACTGCTACCAAAACAGAGATATAGACCAATGGAACAGAACAGAGACCTCAGAGGCAACACCACCCGTCTAAAACCATCTAATCTTTGACCAACCTGACAAAAACAAGCAATGAGAAAATAAGTGGTATTGGGAAAACTGGCTAGCCATGTGTAGAAAGCAGAAACTGGATTCCTTCCTGACACCTTACACTAAAATTAACTCCAGATGGATTAAAGACTTAAAAATAAGACCTACCACCATAAAAATCCTAGAAGAAAACCTAGGCAAAACCATTCAGGACATAGGCATAGGCAAGGGCTTCATGACTGAAACACCAAAAGCATTGGCAGCAAAAGCCAAAATAGACAAATGGGATATAATTAAACTCCAGAGCTTCTGTACAGCAAAGAAAACAATCATTAGAGCAAACCAGCAAACCAACAGAATGGGAAAAAAATTTTGCAATCTACCCATCTGACAAAGGGCTAATATCCAGAATCTACAAAGAACTAAATCAATTTCCAAAAAACCCCCAACAAACCCATTAAAAAGTGGGCAATGGATATGAACAGACACTTTTCAAAAGAAGACATATATGAGGCCAACAAACATATGAAAAAATGCTCATCATCACTGGTCATTAGAGAAATGCAAATCAAAACCACATTGCAATACCATCTCACGCCAGTTAGAATGGCGGTCATTACAAAATCTGGAGACAACAGATGCTGGAAAGGATGTGGAGAATTTTATAAGTTTTCTTCTAGGATTCTCATAGTTTGAGTTCTTACATTTAACATTTTAATCCATCTTAAATTAATTTTGTATATGGTGAAAGGTAGTGATTCAGTTTCATTCTTCCACATATGACTAGCTAGTTATCTCGGCACCACATATTGAATAGGGAGACTTTTTTCCATTGCTTACTTTTGTCAACTTTGTTGAAGATCAGATGACTTTATTTCTGGATTTCCTATTCTGTTACATTGGCCTACGTGTCTGTTTTTGTACTAGTACCAGGCTGTTTTTGTTTCTTTAGCCTTAAAGTTTAGTTTGAAGTTGGATAACTTGATGCCCCTGGCTTTGTTCTTTTTGCTTAGCATTGCTTTGACTATTTGGGCTCTTTTTTGGTTCCATATGAATTTTAGAATAATTTTTTTGAAATATATGAAAAATAATATTGGTAATTTGATAGGAATAGCATTGAATCTGTAGATTGCTTTGGGCAGTATAACCATTTTAACAATATTGATTCTTCTAATCCATGAGCATGGAATGTTTTTTGTTTTGTTTGTGTTGTCTATGATTTCTTTCAGCAGTGTCTTGTAGTCTGTTGTAGAAATCTTTCACCTCCTTGGTTAAATATATTGCTAGATTTGTGTGTGTATGTGTGGCTACTGTAAATGGGGTTATGTTCTTGATTTGGCTCTCAGCTTCAGCATTATTGATGTCTAGAAATGCTGCTGATTTCTCCACACTGATTTTGTATCCTGACACTTTGCTAAAGTCATTTATCAGAATAGGAGCCTCTTGGTGGAGTCTTTAAGGGTTTTCTAGGTATAGAATAATATTGCCCAGCTTTTGCCTGTTCAGTATGATGTTGGCTGTGGTTTTGTCATAGATGGCTCTTATTATTTTGAGATATGTTCTTTTGATGCCTAATTTGTTGAAAGTTTTTATCATGGAAGATTGTTGGATTTTATCAAAAGCTTTTTCTATTGAAATGATCATAAGGGGTTTTAAAAAATTCTGTTTATGTGGTGAATCACATTTATTGATTTGCATATGTTGAACCACTTTTGCATCCTGGAAATGATGCCTACTTAATCATGGTGAATTAACTTTTTGATGTGCTGCTGGATTCAGTTCGCTAGTATTTTGTTGAGGATTTTTGAATCTGTGTTTATCAGGGATGTTGGCCTGTTGTTTTCTTTGTGTCTTGCCAGCTTGTGGTATCAGGGTTATGCTGGCATCATAGAATGAGTTAGGAAGGAGACCCTTCTCCTCCAGTTTTTGGAATAGCTTCAGTAGGATTGTTACCAGTTATTCTTTGACTATCTGGTGGAATTTGGCCATGAATTCATCTGCTGTGGGCTTTTTTTGGTTGATATTACTGATTCAACATTGGAACTTGATATTGGTCTGCTTAGTGCTTAAAATCTTTTAAAAGGAAAATGATGTCTATTAATAACTATGCAAGAAAGGAAGGCATAAGCTAGGAGTATTTCAGACAAATGAGGACATGTGGTCGCCCATAAGTGAACATGGCTGAGAGTCTCTAATTCCTTCACAGTGAGAAAATGCCTTTTACAGTCTCCCCGTCTGTCCACCTTCATGCCTGGCTTCATGCCAATATTGATACCAACCATCTTTAATAGACAGTTGTCCGCTATTACAGAAAAGAATGAGAAGTAGACCAGCACCCCATCCATCAACACTAAACATTTCATAATCCATTTCCTCTCTGATGAACAGAAACTCTTTGGCTTTACAACTGTTCTTGCACTGGATGGTACTTGGAAAAAAAAATAGGAGAATATTTTTCTTGGTGTCTATGTATTTTCAAGCCTTAACTTACTATGTTTTTGAGCTTTCCTTACATATAATTTAGGAACATTCTCTTCTATACTATTTGTCCTTCTATGATTCGCACAAATCCTCATGAAATTTGAGGTCATCAGAGATTCCTATTGATTTTTTTAGAAATGCCTTCCTGCCCCCACTTTTTTTTGTTTTCTGAATTATTTGCAGAAGCAAAATTGAAATTTCTTTCTGAATAGTCTAATAAACCCCTTGAGCCTTCTTCCTTTTCAGAGTTTAAGGCATGGTTTCATGCTCCCCTTTATCAGGACTTTTTTTGAAAACTCCCTGGCTTCTATTCATCTGATTAAAGTTAATATTCCTTTCACTGGCTCTCATGAGGCTTAAGATGTCACAGACACTTTTTCCTATGGTTTCTTTCATTTTCACACTCCCAGTCTACTTGGTGGTCAGAATTAATTTGAAAAATTGCAGTTTTCCTCATTGCTTATTCTATTATCTTTAGCATAATTTACACATTTCTATCAAGAGATCCATTTGCAGTTTTATTTTCCTTTAAGCCTCCCAATCCCTGGAGAAAGTAAAAAACAAAACAAAAGAAACTTGAAGAGCCTGTTATAAAATGTAAATTTAGAGCAATTGGAAAATCTTAAGGTATTTATTATAAAATTAAAACTGAGCAAAGTAGGAATATATAGTCATGGTATTTTAACAGTTAATAACAATGCCTTTTTAGTCATGTATCAAATCATATGCTTTGCACACAGAGTTATAGAATTGTTAAATATGAGACAAGGCAGAAATCGGGCCACTGGGAAGACATGAGAATTTTCTTTTATTAAAATGGCATATTGATTTGAAACAAGTTGTTAAGGAGCCTCTTTTTTCTTCCATTTCTATGAGTGGATTTTAAATCTGTTCTCTTGGAAGGAAGAGTATGGCAGTAACACTTCTGATGCTTCTATATTTCCACTTCCTCTTCTTTCAACTCAAAGAAGGAGGTATGACCAACCACCTGAGTGAGGGAGGCAAAGGCCCCACAGCCCATTTGTGACAGTGCAGAGGCACTACAGGAAGAACTGGCACTTGGGCTGTCCATTCTCTGGCTCTTCAGGTGTTTGTTTTCTAGCTCCTTGTGATCACCAGTGAAGTAGGGGCTATTCATGCTGGCTGACCTCCATCCTATAATGAATGGAGGTCCTGAGGGTCTCAGGGCTGGGTTTAGAAAGTGATTTATAAGGTACAGTATATTCTTCACTTGGCCTTTAAATGTTTTACAAGGATACACTGAAAAACCTGATTTTTAAAAAACATACGTTTTATATTAGAAGGAATACAACCAACATTCAAACATGTTCCACCAAGTGTTTTATTTTTCTCAACGCAGACTTGAAGCCTAAGTGCTCAGCTTTCATAGCAGCAACATATCCAGGACCAGAACCTGTAACTGTTGCCTCAGCATCAACTGGCTGATCTGCATAAGTTCTCAGAGGCATTGCAGAAAGTCCCTGTAAGCCATGAGATACTCGATTGAAATGGCCCCTCTTGGCCAAGGAGCAGTGTACAGAACTCCGGCTCTGCATTGTTCGGCTGTATTTTCCTTTCTGCCAAGGCTTTCACGTCCCCGCTGGGTGCCATGAAAATTTGGATTCAATAAAAGTACCCTTTACAAGAAAATAAAGAGTTGTTTTAAAATTTTTAATTTGGGTGGATACGTAGTAGTATATACATTTATGGGGTACATGAGATGTTTTGATACAGGCATGAAGTGCCTAATATTCACATCATGGGAAATGATGTGTCCATCCCTTCAGGTGTTTACCTTTTGTGTTACAAACAATCCAATTATACTCTTTCAGTAAAATGGAAAATAAGTCATTATTGACAATAGTCACCCTGTTGTGCTATCAAATACTATGTCTTATTCATTCTTTCTAACTATTTTTTTGACTCATTAACCATCCCAACCTCCTCTCCATGCCATCTCCCTTGCTGCCCTTTCCAGTCTCTGGTAACATCCTTCTGTTCTCCATCTCTGTGAGTTCAATTGAAAAACCTGATTTTTCTTTTGACATTTGATGCTGACCCTTGTACATTTATGCTCTACTGGACAGGACCTAGAAAGTGATTAAGGGTGAAACATAATTTGGGCAGAACAGTTCACCTTGACTTTCCCAAAAAATATTTAGACAAAGTGCTCTCTAGAAGAATGACAGCTTCATAGTCTTTTGATAATTCCCTCTTGGAACTTTAACCAGAAGATCTGGCAGCCTGATTAGTCAGGGGTATTTTCTGAGAAAAGAATAATTAAGGAGGGAATAATTGCACTAAAAGTAATTAAAACGTTATTCAGCCCTACTGATTTTAATATTGTAGCAGACTTATATTACTAGCCAGGCAAATCAATGCGTTTCAATAAAAAGCGTAGAAATGTATCCAAACACCTGTAATCATTTAGTATATAATAGAAGTGGCATTTAAAATCAGTGGGACAAAATATGTTTTGTTCAAAATACAGTATTGGCACAAATTTGGAGAAAATTAAATTTAGATATATTTTTATCATAGTCTTTAAAATAATGTTCATAGATATTAGGGAGTTAAATAATCCCTAGAGTATTACTGAGTATTTATTATGTGCCAGATATTATGCTATGCACTTTATATAGATTATCCAATTTATTATTTTTAACTGCTCAGTGAGGCAAATACTATTACTTACTAGTTTTATGATGAAGAAATTAAGGCACAGATCAGATTAACCACAGATCAGTGGAGGCAGAATAGATTATAAGATGAAGGTCAGAGTTAGGAATGGCTTCCAGACCCCCCAGGCTTTTAACCAATACTCCTTCAAAGAACTAAATGAAACTGCTACTGAATATGTATATGAAGTTGCCCCACAGAGAGCTTTCAAAACTTGTCACCAAAAATAAAAACCATGAAGGAAAAAATTTAGCTACATAAAAACTAAAATCCTCCCCTATTGAAAAAAATACTGTAAATGAAATAAGACGAATCAATGATATTTTAAATGTACATGACAGAGGATGGATTAATACATTTAGTATAGAGAGCTCTTTTAAAAAGCTTAATAGTCTAGGAAAACAAATGGACAGTAATATGAAACCAATGTACAAAAGAAGTATAAATGGCCCAAAACATGAAAAATAGTTAATCTTACCAGCACATAAATAAATGCAAACAAAATCAAGGATATCAATTCATATTTTTATTTGAAATAGTGGAAATACAAAGACCTAAGTTTTTAATTTTAAAGAATTGATGAAAAGCGTAGAATTTAGTGCAGTCTTTAAAATAATGTTTTAAGAATAAAATGAAATGGCAAAGCACACAATATATTGTCAAGCAAAAAGAAAGGAAAAGGAGCTCACTTTTATTTAGAAACAAGGCACAGATGTGCATATGAATAAATACTAGTATGTAATGCAACAAATTGTTCACAGTGGTCATTTCTAAGTGGAAGGCTGTGGTTGAATATTGCTCTCTCTTTTTAACAAACCTTTCCCTTCTGTTTTCCATACATTTTAAGTGCACGTGTCACATTTGTATTTAGGAAAAAAATATGTATGTATAGTGAAGTAAACACTCAAATCTAAAGCCATTCCAGAGCATCATCTCCCTTTTCTATTTATTTTTAGTTTACAAAGCTCAATCACATACACACTATTATTTAATAAAAAGCTACCACAGGTATGTTTCCCCTGCCGTTTGTAATAGCTTAATTTTCTATTTTATGTTTTTGGAGATGAAGAGGATTTTTTTCCCAAACAATCTGTTATTAGGATTTCTAGTCTTCCTTCTTTACATAAAGTGTATTCCTCCATTCTAGTTCCTAAGAGCACATCATCCCTGGTTCCCTTGTATAAAAACCCAAAATATTTTGCTCTGGTTGATCTAGAATGTGACCTTCTTACAAACTATCAATAGATAAACCCAATGCCAAATGATTCACCTTGGACCAGGTTGCAATATTGATTGGACTGTGGACATAGATAACAGGTGATATGTGTGCCTCACATTTATCATCCCCAAACTTCTGGAATTTGATGCTCTCTTAGGCCCCTTCCAAGACTGCCAGTTTTAGATCCTGTTCTCTGCTCATCCATTTCTACTCATTGGTCCCAGTCGCAGATTCTGTTCTTCTTTGTAAATCAGTTTACTTTCTCCCTTAAATGTAAGGCCAGGACATTTTCTTTATCTTCTCTTTGGTCTCTGGAGAAGCATGACTTTATTCTTTTTAAAATTTGAGTTTGGCTGGTTGTGATGGCTCACGCGTGTAATCCCAGCACTTTTGGAGGCCGAGGCAGGTGTATCACGAGGTCAGGACTTCTAGACCAGCTCAACCAATGCGGTGAAACCCTGTCTCTACTAAAAATACAAAAGTTAGCTGGGCGTGGTGGTGCACGCCTATAATCCTAGCTACTCAGGAGGCTGAGGTAGGAGAATCACTTGAACCCAGGAAGCAGAGGTTGCAGTGAGCTGAGATTGCGCTGCTGCATTCCAGCCTGGGCAACAGAGTGAGATTTCATCTCAAAAAAAATAAAATAAATAAAAATGAAATGAGTTCACCAACATTTAGCTTCTGTTCAGAACTGCCTTCTATGACTCTGGGAGCCCTTGGCTCCTGGACTGCTGTTGAAAATTGTGTGGCCTCAGCTTATATTATGCCATCAACTTCATTCAGCTGAATCTCACCTGTTCTTTCTGCTTACTTCTTTTTATTTATTTTTCCTGTTTCTCCTTTGAACTCAAATGCTTTTTAAAAGCTCTAGTTCCATTAAATTCTTTCCCAGCCACTCAGGCCATTCTAGCCAACACATTATCAGCTGCAGGCTATTGTTTCTTCTTAAAAAATTAGTATAACCGTTAGCATCTCTTAATTTTATTTTGTCATTTCCTGCTTTAGAGAAGACAGATCTATAATGAGGATTAGGGAGGAGTTCCCCCTATGCATACACAGGCCACAGACCTTCTTTCCTGCATGCTTTAAATCACTCTGTGGTAATTCCTCCTCTGTGGGTTTTCCCCACTCACTCCATCCCCACCACAAATGGCTCACTAATTAAACGACTGAATTCAAAGGTTCAGGTGCATTCCCAGCATATATATTATGTCATTCTGTTTATGCACACAAGATAGTTTTACTGAATTTATACTTTTTACCTGTTAGGTTTAGGCAAACACTTTCTCCCTAAAGCCAGCAGTCTCTGGAGTTTAGAAGTTCTGAAATTCACAGATACTGAGAGTGATAGAAGCTTGGAACTATGATACAAGTCCTCTGATTTCAAAGTTTATCTTCATAACACACTGATTGTCCTGATAATTATTAAATATTAGACATTTATATTTGTTTTAGTAATACAATGTAGTTATCTTATTTACAAATTCAAATTGTATGTGACATTTATTGTTGGGGGGGCAGCTTTTACTGCTAAGAAAATATTTTAGTGTCCACTGCTGTATTAGGGTTGTTCAAAAATAATTGTGGTTTTCCCCACAATTAAAAGCCATAATTACTTTTGCACTAATGTAATATTTAATGTCAAGAAATATTTTTCTTTTCTAAAAGAAAAGTATTTTCTTTCTAAAAGGTTATTTTTGTGTGTGTAGTCACAAACTGGCTCGATGTCTATGATTCCATACTAATTTCTCTATGCCTTATTTTCCTCACCTAAAAAAAATGAAGACAATACCTCATAGATTTGTCTTGAAGAATAAATAATAGAAACCATTGTGGCACTCAGTAAATATAAATTGCTGTATGAACATACTAAATCACAGTCATTGTGCTGTCTACATAAGCACTTTTCATTTGGGTTCCTTGCTAATGCATTAATCTGTTGCCAGAGGTTAGACCCTGCAACCGATGTCAGAAGTGGATGAATTTGTTTCCCTAAATTGCCTTCAAAGGCAGTGCTTACTGATGAGAGGCAGAACTTTTTTTTTTTTTTTTTTTTATTAATGACAAACATGGCTACTCTGTGAACACAAGCTTCTCCAACATGCAGAAGTAACCCCTCTCTGTCCCAATTGTTAACTTTGATCTCCTTTTAGTGGCTGTGGTTCTGTTAGGTAGGTCTTGCTTCCAAAATAGCATGAGGAGGAGTGGCAGCTGTTAGATCTCTCACCAATTCAAATGCCCTAAGATGCCCCAGGCAGTCAAGGCTGGCTTTTGCCTAAGCCCCTCTTTCACATTCCTTGCTTTTTGGACTACCAGAAGAAAAGGATGTGGGACACAATCATTCGGCAACTTACCCTGGTTATCTTACCCCAGTCTCCAAATTCCCAAAACCCTGGCATTTAATGCCTCTTGGTATTATTTTATTGTTATTATTTCTAGTCTCTAGTTTGTAACCTCACTCCTCTCCTCCCCCACAAAAGGAAAGCCACTACTACAAGTTCAGTGGGCAGTTCCCTGAATTTGATGATTGGTATACAATTTAAGATCAATTTTATTATTTATGTTATATTACCAGCTATGAAGAAAGGGTTGAGTACAATACTTATTTCTCTCAATAGGAGAAAGTGCAAAGGTTACCCCATTTTTCTGTGTTTCTATAAATATAGTTACACTGGAATGTGATTTTCATGCTGTATTTTTCCCTTGTGTCATGCTTTGGAAATGTATCTACCTTGGGTGTCAGTTAAATCACATGTGGATGTAATCATTTTTTTGTGATTAAGCAAGTAAAATATATTCTTTAGATTTGGACCAATATTTGGTCTCCATCATAATTTTGGACATTTTTTGATAAATTAAAACAATAACACTGATTCAGATGCCTAATATGCTTGTAATGAGATAGCCAAGAAAATGTCATTTCATGTGTTTATTTCCAGATAGTATCTATCGGAGTTAAGCATGGTTTAAGATGAATAAACAGTAGTTGGGACCAAGAAGGATAATATATTAGTCCGTTTTAACACTGCTATAAAGATACTACCTGAGACTGGGTAATATATAAAGGAGAGAAATTTAATTGATTCATAGTTCCAAATGGCTGAGGGAGGCCTCAGGAAACCTACAGTCATGGCAGAAGATGAAGGGGAAGCAAGGCATGTCTTACATGGAGGCAGGAGAAAGAGTGAAGGGGAAATGCCATAATCCAATGACCTCCCACCAGGTCTCTCCTTCCACACATAGGGATAACAATTTGAGATGAGATTTAGGTGGGGACACAGAGTCAAGCCCTATCAGATGATATGTTTAAAATTTTCCATTTTAGTTCAAAAGATTATGGGATGCAATTGGGCTCTCATAGAATAAGTGGGTAATGAAGATCGTGGTACAGAACTCAACCAGATGGACTGTTAGGGTGAGTTCTGAATACTATATTGAAAACATGAGTGAATGATAGCCTGGCAAAGGAATATGAAGAGCTAAAGATATTATGATTGTCTTTATGATAACATAAAAGTTATAAAAAGCACATTTATGCAGAATCAGTCACATTTTCTTTCTGAAAAATGAAACCTATGTTGTACCCTCCATTTTATGTACTTTTTTATTTTATTTTATTTTATTTTTTTACTATTCTGGACACATTTTCTCAGTCCTGTTTCTTTGGGTCACTTCTTGCATTTGCCAGAGACATTTCCTCCAATCAATGATTATTGCATTAGTTGCCTGTGGCTCTTCCTGAATTTTTTCAATGGCATAGTAATTTTTTCTTGAACATTTCCTACTGCTTTAGTTTTCACTCCTGTTTTAAATTCTTCATTAACTTTAATTAAGCTTTCCCAAGGCTTAAATACCTGTAAAAGCTTTTAAAACTTAATCATTTGATTTGCCTGCTCAGCTTCCCTAGTCTTACCTGGTTTTAAGACTGTTAAACCTAAAATTGTGCCTGGGAGATGGTGTGATCACAGAAAGGAAAAGAAATGATGACATTGTTAGTGAAAGTTTAATGATGAGTTTCACTGGAGAAATTTCCCACTTCAGTGTTCTTTGTGCTTCATGCTGATAAGCCGCTAATAATATTAAATGCCTTCATTTTAGATTTAATTTATTAAAAACACTTATAGTTTTCAAGTCCACATAAATACTTGGCACAGTTCTTTCAGTTAGAAGAAAATGAACCTTATATTGCCCTTTGCAAATTTTGTTGCTTACCTCAGCAAGTCTCTTTGATTTTAATTCTGTAGACCATTAATTATTTTCTTAAACCTGCCATAATTTTTCTGATTAAGAATTTGGAACTGGGGATTTACCTTACTTTGTGACTTTTGAATCCAGCAGTTGTTTATAGTTTGTGTTATAAGATCTCCTGCCAATTATCAAAAGTATCTTTTCCATTATTTGAGATAGCCTTGGGTTCAATAGTTTCCTCTTCCTCCCCACAATGCATGTTACCGGGATAGGTTCTGTTACTACTTCTGAGGATGATAAATAAAGATATAGATTGCTCTTTGATTAGAAAGAAAACAACCCTATTGAACTGAAGTGCTTTAAAACAAATACCCAGAGTATTCATGGATATTCTTGTTCCAGATTAATTGCCCTGGACTATTGTTTTTATTTCAGCTTTGTGGTTTTTGAAGTTTCCATATGTAACATAATCCCTTTTTTATTGTAAGCCATAGAAGCAGCTGAAAAGTGAACCACTTTGATAAAATAAGTATATTTTCTGTAAATGTTTATGTGCTTTCAGAAACTAATTATTTTCTATATAATCAAGGTCATTTTCTTCTTACTTATGTTGTAGTTACCTTATTTAATATAATTTGAGACAAAATTAGTTATTTTAATGCAATAGGAAAGGATTTTGTCTTCTTATTAACAAGGCCGCTTATTTGGCCATTTTTGTCAAATATATGGTTTGAATAAATCCTCCTAATTGAATTGCCTGTTTCAGTAATGATCCCCCTCTCTTTAACACTTTTTTTTAGGAGATAGGGTCTCCCTGTCACCCAGGATGGAGTGTACTGGCAATCATAGCTCACTGCAGCCTCAAATACCTGGGCTCATGTGATCCTCTACCTCAGCCTCCCCAATATTTGGGACTACAGGAATGCACCAACACAACTTGCTATTTAAAAAATGTTTTTGTAGAGACGTGTTCACACTTTCTTGCCTAGGCTGGTTTTCGCCATTTTTGAACTCTTGATTCTCACACATTTTAGAATTTTCCCTAAAGTGCACAGCTCTTTATTCCTTAGGGGGATCTTAAAATAGGGGGATCCCTATTTTATTAGGATGAGGTCAGTGTTCCTGTGACTAATCATTAATTGAGTTACATATGTCACTGAGAAAAACTGTTCCTCTAAGCAGTTTTCTAAGCAGGAATATCTACAGATATTCCTGACATTAGGAAGGAAACACGTAGAGTTAGCCGTAAGCCTGTTAGAATAAAGAGTGTAAACCTTCTGTATTAGTCAGGGTTCTTTAGAGTGATATAACTAATAAGACACACACACACACACACACACACACACACACACACACACACACGTAAAGGGGTGTTTATTAAGGAATTAACATACACAATCAATGGTCCCACAATAGGCCGTCTGCAAGCTGAGAAGCAAGGAAGCCAGTCTGAGTCACAAAGCTGAAGAACTTGGAATCCGATGTTTGAGGGCAGGAAGCATCCAGCATGGGAGAAAGATGTAGGGTGAGAGGCTAAGCCAGTCTCGTCTTTTCACATTTCTCTGATGGCTTTATAATCTGGCCACGCTGGCAGCTGATTAGATGGTATCCACCAGATGGTTTGTCACTGACTTTGTCACCCAGATGAAGGGTGGGTATGCCTCTCCCAGCCCACTGACTCAAATGCTAATCTTCTTTGGCAGTACCCTCCTTTGGCAATACACCCAGGATCAGTACCTTGCATCTTTCAATCCAATCAAATTGACAGTCAGTATTAAGCATAAGAAGTCTTCCCCTTGTCACTTCCACCCATACACATCTGAGACAATACATAATCTTCAAATAAAGACAATAGTAAGGTCATAATTACACCTAACATAGTACAGCTATCCTTCATACAACTGGAAATGCACTAATCCTCAACGCAAAATGCTATCACATAAAATTAACAATACTTAAATGCTAATATGAAGTCAATAAATATTATGTCATATGATAAAGGAAATAAAATATTATCTTAGTACACATGAATATATGCATAAACATGTTTTTAACAAAAAAAGGAGGAAATACTCATGACAATTACAGTCCCTGTTTCTGTACTTGGTCACATGGTCATAGCTGGTATTGATAAGTACCTTCTTCTACTACCTATTCTATATTCCCTTTGCCTTCAGCCAGCACCTCCGCAGGTCATGGTTTTTTCCTGGTGGAGCGACCCAGACTTTCATTCCTGAAGGATCTGGGCCAATCCTGCCTGGATTGTGCTGTTGTAATTTCCCATTGACCTAATTACAGGGCATGGTAAGACTAAAAGACATCCTAATAAATCTCCTGTATTCCATCCATACTTTTCCTTACCTCCATTATGGAGTAGTAGACTGATTTCATCTTCACAGTCCGGGTCAATCCTGGGTAACTCCCTTCCTAGCCTGTTGACTTAAAGATATAGAAGGAGCCTCTAGTGTCCAGGTGGCAATCTTAACTTCCAGATTAATGAAATTGTTGTGTCTCCTGGTGGCAGTGTTCCTCCCTCTGGAACTAAGACCTCTAGATGAGCAGAATGTAATTTCATGGGAACAAGAAGCAAAAATTTTGCTAATGGATCACTAGGGGTGGTGGTGAGTGATGCCACTTCCACTTTCACCCCTTGATTTCTGGACCAGTGAATCCTGGCTATGAGAGAAACAATACCATATAGGACGCCGACTCAGAGCATACACGACCTTCTAGAGGACTTTGCCCCAGCCCTGCAAAGTATTGTCACCTAGTTGGCATTGTAATTATGACTTCAAAAGGCCATTCTACCATTCTATCAATCCAGCTGCTTCAGGATGATGCGGAACGTGGCAAGACCAGTGAATTCCATGAGCATGAGCCCTTTGCCGCACTTCTTTAGTCATAAAGTGAGTGCCTTTGTCAGAGGCAATGCTGTGTGGAATACCATGATAGTGGATAAGGCATTCTGTGAGTCCTTGGATGATAGTCTTGGCAGAAGCATTGTGTGCAGGATAGGCAAACCCATATTCGCAATAAGTGTCTACTCCAGTGAGGACAAACCTCTTCCCTTTCCATGTTGGAAGAGGTCCAATATAATCAACCTATCAAGGTTAGCTGGCTGATCACCTTAAAGAATGGTGCCATATTGAGGCTCAGCATTTGTGTCTGCTGCTGGCAAATCAGGCACTCAGCAGTGGCTGTAGCTAGGTCAGCCTTGGTGAGTGGAAGTCCATGTTGCTGCTGAGCCCATGTGTAACCTCCATCCCTGCCACCATGACCACTTTGTTCATGGGCCTACTGGGCAATGACAGGGGTGGCTGGGGAAAGAGCTGAGTGGTGTCCACCGAATGGTGTTGTCCATCCTATCCACTGGACGATTAAAATCCTCCTCTTCCGAGGTCACCCATTGGTGAGTGCTCACATGGGGTACAAATATCTTCACAGTTTTTAACCACTCAGAGAGGTCTATTCACATACTCTTCCCCAAGTTTCTTTGTCACCAATTTTCCAATCATGATTCTTCCAGGTCCCTGACCATCCAGCCAAACCATTGGCTACAGCCACGAATCAGTATGTAATCACAAATCTGGCGATTTTTCCTTCCATGCAACGTGCACAACCAGGTGCACTGCTCAAAGTTCTGCCCACTTCACTGCTTCCCCTTCACTGCTGTCCTTCAGGGATGTCCTAGAAAGAGGCTGTAGTGCTGCAGCTGTCCACTTTTGGGTGGTTCCTGCATATTGTGCAGAACTATCTGTAAAACAGGCCCTGATCTTCTGTTTCTTTGTCAGTAGGTCATAGGGAACTCCCCACGAGGCCATTGTGCAGGCTGGGTAAGAGAAGGCAAGGTGGCAGGAGTGGAGACCATAGGCATTTGAGCCACTTCCTCGTGTAATTTACTTGTGCCTTCAGGACCTGCTCGAGCCCTATCACATAGATAACCATTTGATTTGATGATGGAATGCTGCTGTGCATGACTCACTTTGTGGCTAGATGGGTCAGAAAGCACCAGTTCATGATAGGTAGTTCAGATCACATGGTGATTTGATGACCCATAATCAAATATTTAGTTTCCACCGAAGCCCAGTAACAGATCAAGAGCTGTCTCTCAAAGGGAGAGTAATTATCTGCAGAAAATGGCGGGGCTTTGCTCCAAAATCATAATGGTCTCTGCTGTGATTCACATGTGGAGGCCTGCCAAAGGCTCCAAACAGCATCCCTATCTGCTACTGACACCTCAAGCACCATTGGATCTGCTGGGTCATACGGCCCAAGTGGCAGAGCAGCTTGCACAGCAGTATGGACCTGTTGCAGAGCCTTCTCCTGTTCTGGACCCCACTCTAAACTGGCAGCCTTTTGGGTCACTTGATAAATGGGCCAAAGTAACACATCCTAATGAAGAATGTGTTGCAACCAAATCCAAATAGGCCCACTAGGTGTTGTGCCTCTTTCTTGGTTGTAGAGGGGCCAAATGCAGCAATTTATCCTTTACCTTAGAAGGAATATCTCGACTGACTCCACTGCCAGTACCAAAATCTGTACTAGTCAGGGTTCTCTAGAGGGACAGAACTAATAGGATAAATATATATAAAGGAGAGTTTATTAAGGAGTATTAACTCACATGATCACAAGATCCCACAACAGGCTGTCTGCAAGCTGAGAACTTAGGAAGCCAGTCTGAGTCCCAGAGCTGAAGAGTCCCTGATGTTGAAGGGCAGGAAGCATCCAGGAGAAAGATGTAAGCTGGGAGGCTAGGCTAGTCTAGTCTTTTCATGTTTTCCTGCCTGCTTTATATTCTGACTGTGCTGGCAGCTGATTAAATGGTGCCCACTCAGATTAAGGATGGGTCTGCCTTTCCCAGCCCACTGATTCAGTGTTAATCTCCTATGGCAACACCCTCACAGACATACCCAGGATCAATACTTTGCATCCTTCAGTACAGTCAAGTTGACACTCATTATTAGCCATCATACCCTCTAAAGTGGATCTCCCTCCTTTGTCTTTGTTATCACATCTGTAATACATATTCACATTTGGGATCCACGTTTTTTAGACTAGATTAAGATAGTATGATTTACTTGACTAAGTAATGCACCAAGCTAACATAGCTTTTACAAATCTGAGTCTATGATCATGACACTCTCTTCCCACAGCCATTTCCTAAATGACTGCTAAATGAAATCTCCAAATTATATCATCACTATAGGGATGCCACAGAGGTAAAGATAAAACTATTGCAGTAAATACAGTGAGAATATAGTGTTTCCCTATATTCTCCATCTATGGATTATATTGTTCTAATAAATAGGTCTTAATATCAGTGTCATTGTTCAGCATTTGTTAAAGATATCATTTAAATCATAGTAAATTTTTCTGTTTGAGTTTATGTGTGTGTTTAAGATAATGGAGGGTCTAAATACCCAACTTGTTGGTATCTACCAGGAAAAAATCATCCCTGATCCAGAAACATAAATACATCCAGTCATCTGAGAAATTAGGCAGATTTCGCTTTTGGTTTTTGGATCTCAGCTAATGAATCTGTCCTGTTCAACAGTTCTATTGTTCTTACCCTTCTCTTTAGAGCTGTGATAGATACCACACAAAGAAAATACCACAGACCACAGAGGAATCATGGGTGTTGTGATTGAAAATGATTTATTCAAACATTGGGCAGATATTTCTGAGCAGCAACTCTGTGTACCTGGCACTACATTACACATAAAATAGTAGCAATAGATAAAACAGACCTATTGTCATTTTTTATGAAAATCAGAAGATTTTTATTAAAATGACAATTTTAATGAAAATCAGACAGAGAGGATAGATAATAAACGATCACATCAAAAATCAATGATTTGGCTGGGCGAGGTGGCTCACACATGTAATCCCAGCACATTGAGAGGCCGGTGGATTACCTGTGTTTGGGAGTTCGACACCAGCCTGACCAACATGGAGAAACCTCGTCTCTACTGAAAATACAAAACATTAGCTGGGCATGGTGACCATGCTACTCAGCATGCTATTGAGCTACTAAGGAGGCTGAGGTAGGAGATTCTCTTGAACCCAGGAGGCAGAGGTTGTGGTGAGCTGAGATAGTGCCATTGCACTCCAGCCTGGGCAACAAGAGCAAAACTCTGTCTCAAAAAAAAAAAAAAGAAAAAAAAAATGGTGATTTCTGGGAACTATGAAAGGTATATAGATGATGGCTTGAGAGAGTATAATAAGGACTCTTTGCTGAAACTGACAGGATTAAAAGGTCTGTCTGAGGTTTAGAATGAGGTTATGTTAGGTGGAGGGCACCTTCCTGGCGGAGTAAACAGCTTGTGCAAAGGTCCCAAAACAGAAAAGCCTATCTGTTTTTAGGAGGTGAAATGTGGTAGGATCCTGGAGAATTAAATGTGAGGTGGCACATGTGATGCAGCTAAGGAGCCAGACAGAATCTAAATTGTTCATTGTTTTGGAAGTGATAGTAAGGACTTTGGATTTCTTCCAATGTACAATGGCACACCATTGAAGAATTTTGATTAAGGCAATTACATAATTTTGTTTCTAGAAATTTACTTTGCTATGAAGAAAATGCATTGGAAGAGAACAACACAGGAAAAGGGTGAGACATTTTCCAAGCAGATGTTTTGGTGCATTTGTGAGATAATGGTGATTCAGCTGAGGGTGGTAACAAATGCAGATTGAAATGAGTGGAGAAATTTGAGGTGTATTTTGAGGCAAAACTGACCACTTGGAAAATGTATAAAAAGAGAGCTTTCAATGGTGGCTCCAGATTCTTCATGTAACCAACTCTGTATGGTGTTGCCATATGCTAAGAGACAAGTAGTTTAGAATGGAGGAGAGGGAGCTCACTAGTTCATTTTTGCATGTGTTTAATTTGAGATGGCTATGAAATATCTGAGTTGGAATGTCAGGGAACTAGTTGAATATATAAATCTGAAATTCGAAGATGGGAATAGGCTGAGTTAAATATTTGACTGTTAGAATTTTTCATTGCAGGCAATAAAAGCCAAAAATGGCAAATTCAATCCATAAGATATATATCTATAAATCTATATATATGTGTGTGTGTGTATATATATATATATACGTGTGTATAGAGAGAGTGAGAGAGAGTGTGTGTGTATGTGTGCACGCATGCAAGACCCCCATAAATCCATCACAATAAATGTGCTTACACATTTGTGATTGTTGAGGGGGATCTTGCTGCTGTGTTGCATAGGCTGGTCTCAAGCTGCTGGGATCAAGCAATCATCCCACCTCAGCCTCCTGAGTAGCTAGGACTACAAGCATGTTTCATTGTACTTGGCTCCTAAAAGAGATTTATTAAAAGATATTGTGAAGTTTGCAGACTTCCCAGGATTACCCACTGGGAACAAGGCCCTAGAATCACCCACCAAAACTCATCTGAGAAAGACTGCATTGCTGCTACCCCTGGGAAAAATTATGATGGCTTGTAGTAAGTATAGCAGCAACCCTGGCCATTGCATGCAGGAAACGGAACACCCATCTCTCTTCCTGTGGAGAGTGTTGTTTAATGAAATGCAACATGAGAGAACAATTATAGAAGAATAACACCAATAGTATTACCAGCTATAAAAACTGACAACTATGGAATCTTTATTACGTGCGACGTACAAGATTAAGCACTTTACATGGATTATATCATTTAATCACTACCAAAAAAAAAAAAAAAACAATGGAGGAAAATAATTGCTATCCTAATTTTATAGATGAGTTTAAAAGTTTATAGATGAATTCAATTTGTGGTGGGCCTTGGATGCAGAACTCCTTCTCTTAAGCATGTGGGTGGTCTTACACAGCTGAGACGCCATGGGAAGGAAAAACTGATAAATGTCTTCTGGTTTGGCACTGTGGTCACAATTTGTAGCCTTTGAAATGGAAGCCTCAATGGTGAGAGAGGGAGGAAATTACAGAGGGAAGAAGAGTGAATACAGATAGGCTAGTTAGTGGAGATGGCCTTTTAGGTAACTGTTTTGAGATCTCTGGCTGAAAAGAAAAGTAGAAAGATATGGTGGTAGCTGAAGAAGGATCAGGGTATCAAAAGAACTAAGTTCCTTCTTTCCTTTCTTCCTTCCTTCCTTCCTGCCTTCCTTCCTTCCTTCCTTCCCTCCCTCCCTCCCTCCCTCCCTTCCTCCCTCCCTCCCTCCATCCCTGCCTCCTTCTTTCCTTCCTGCCTCCTTCCTTCCTTCCTTCCCTCCTTCCTTCCCTCCCACCTTCCCTCCCTTCCTCCCTCTCTCTTTCCTTTCTTCTTCTCTCTCTTCCACCCTGAAGTCACTTCTTCCTTTAATCCTAAAGTAAACTAATGTGCATTTGAATGCAGATAGGTAAGTCTTGGCTGGGAAGAAGAGGTTAAGAAAGCAGTAAGACATAATAACCTATGAATAGAACCCACTGGGCATGTGGAGTGATGATGACCCGAGTGCAGTGGGATTGACCCTGATGTAACACTTTCTACTTTAGCAGTAGAGAAAGAGAAGGAGGGGGTGAGTAAAAGCCCTTGAAAATTCAATTGTGGGATAAAAGTTGGGGCTATAGTGTATGACTTCTATTTTTCCTGGTAAAATGTAGGGTAAGATCATCAGCTGACCAACAGGAAAATGGAAACTGAGATTTGAGTCCAGTGAGAGAGAGCCAGCTGGCTAAGAAATCTAGTGAGATTTCCAGGCAATGTTGAAGTCTTTTGAATATTAATGATCATGAAGTTGAAGTAGTACTAAGTACTAATCAGACAAGCTATACTTTATTTCTCTTTCCCTTTTCCCTCACCAGAAAGACATTTCAGAGTTGTAATGTGGTCACTCAATGAGTTCTTCCTGCTCACTATATAGACAAAATTAATCAATTGAGATGGTGCTATTGAAGTACAGTTTAATTGACACGAGTTCAGCCCACATGGGAGAACTGGAGTTATCACTCAAATCAATCTCCCCAACAGTTTGGAGGCTAGGGTTTTATGGGCAGTGTGGTAGGCCGGGGGCAGGGAATGGATGCTGTTGATTGGTTGGGAGAAATCATAGGGATGTAGAAAACAGCCCTGGGGTGCTGAGTCTTCCTCTAGGTGGGGCCATAGGACCGATTGAGTCATGAGTCACAAGTTTTAGTGGGATTCATCTGAAAAAGTACTCAAAAACTAATCTGAGGTTCTATAATAATGGTGTTATCTATAGGAGCAATTGGAGAAGTCAAAAGTCTTGTGACCTTTGGCCACATGACCCCTGAACAGTAAGAGATTAGAGAAACTATGCCTACATCTTAGCAGAGTTCAGGTTCCTCCCATAACCCTATTCTTGTGGCCTTTTATTAGTCTAACAAAAGTGGTTTTTGGTCCCTGAGCTAGGAAGTGGTTTGTTTTAAGGGGGTACTAATATCATCCTAGCTTTCAAGTTAAACTGTAAACCAAATTCCTTCAAAAGTTAGCTTGGCCTATGCCCAGGAATGACAAAGGACAGCTCAGAGGTCAGAAGTTAGATGGCGTCAACCTGTCAGACTTCTCTTGCTATCATAATTTTGCAAAGGCAATTTCAATAACACTGGGGAGAGTGTAGAGAATGGACTGTAGACTGAACTCAGAACAGGGAGACATTAGTATCCTCACAGAGAATAATTCTTCCCTTTGAGAGAATGGTTATATGTTATGACCTTTTCTGGGTGTGGTTCCCTGGACCCTGGTCATGGCTGTCTCTGCAGACAACATCCAGTTATTTGTCTTGATAACCAACTATTAAACTGAAATAACATACTGTGTTGCCAGTTGTTTCTTTCCCAACTGTAGGAGTTAGAAAGCATCTGGATATTGGTTGTATCACATAATGTTTGCATTATATATACAGTCTTCTAGAATAGGGAAGATTTAGTCAACAGTCTGGTAAGTGAAGTGTGAGCTATACACAGAAAACTAACCAATGTTTTCATGAAATTTTGATTGAATAGACTCATTTTCAATAAGAGGAAAATGATCCTCTCTTGCAGCGTCACTTCTGTTCTTGGGGATATATCATTTCTGTCCGTGGAAAACATTGCCATATGGTCGTGGCATGAGACATATTTAATCCTTGAAAATTAGATCTTAAAGCAGAAAAGCCAAAGGAGGATGTGAATTCTCACACTTTGTCTACATTCCTTCCCAAAATCCAGCCAAATGATAACGAAAGAGAATATTTATGAGTAAAGTAAGAGGCTGCTCTTGACCTGAGGCATTTATGATTCAAACTTTACATTTAAATTCAAAAATACAATATATTTTAATACGAAATTTCATTCTACGAATAAAGTTTAGACTGATTCATTTGCAGTTAGCAGTTAAGGACAAATTTTGAAATCGTAGCATTATTCCAAGATACCACCTAATGTAAGATTTACCATTGACTTTAGAAGCATATTTCTGCAAAAGAAGAAATGCTACATTAAATGTACATGATTTCCTTTAAACCAAATCCATTTTTTCATACATTTATTCAAATGATTTCATTTGACTAGACTCTTCTGTATTATGATCAAAAGTTTAGTCTAAACAGTCATCATATACAGTCTGTGCATTCTGTACGACCTTTGATGACCCAGTGTTGAGCAGCTTACCAAAGCCTGTGCTTCTGATCTTGACCTCTTCACTTGCGTTAGGTTTGACAGAATAATGTTGAAGCATAGAGAAGAGTTCCGGGTTTTGTTGGTACTTCCTATTTTGTTGAATTCCCAATTTCAAATTTTCCATGATAGAAGTAGATACTGCTGGATATTAAACAGTTTCTCTTGAACATCAGCACGAAACTTTTGACAGAAACTGAGTTTTAGTCTGTAATGAAACACAGTGGATCTCTGGAACTTCTCATAGTTTTCAAAATCCTATGATATTCGAAGATATTTAACAAGTTTTATTGCTTTTAATTATCCTTTCACATGTGCATTATGTGATTTTTTAATTTAATAACTATACATATACATGGACATATACATACGTATAAATATACACAGTTTTAATTATATGTGTATATATTCTTAAAAATTGAAAACCACTTGATTTTGGACTTAAAAGGTAACATTATAATATGCATTTTTTTAACCTGTAGTGATTCATTGCTTCAAACTGTATATATATACATATGTATGTGTGTTATAAATATGTGTGTGATATATATGTATATATATGTATATATTTTTTTTTGAGATAGAGTCTCACTCTGTCACCCAGGCTGGAGTGCAGTGGCACAGTCTCAGCTCACTGAAATCTGTGCCCCACCAGGCTCAAGCAATCCTACTACCTCAGCCTCCCATATAGCTGGAACCACAGGCACGTATCACCATGCCTGGCTATTTGTTTTGTATTTTTAGTAGAGACAGGTCTTGCCATGTTGCCCAGGCTGGTTTCAAACTCCTGCACTCAAACAGTCATCCCTCCTCACCCTCCCAAAGTGCTGGGATTACAGGCTTGAGCCACTGTGCCTGGCCACTTCCAACAATATTAATAATGATAGCTAACATTTATTAAGCACTTCTTCTGTGCCAAACACAATTCTTGGCACTCATTAATATTAACTCATGTAATACTTACACTTACCCTATCGTCACCCCCATTTTACAGATAAGCCACAGGAGAGAAGGTAACTTCCCCAGAGTCACATGGCTCTTAAGTGGTAGAACTAGATCAAGCTTCTGATTCCGGAACTGTGTTTTTGACTACTAGCAATACTGCCTCTTAAAGAAAATCTGCTTTCTTCAACTCTCTCTATCTCGTTTGGTATAACAACCCTTTGCTTGAATGTTGTATTGCAGCATCATCTTTTTTTTTTTTTTTTTTTTTTTTTTGGAGATGGAGTTTCGCTCTTGTTGCCCAGGCTGGAGTGCAATGGCGCAATCTCGGCTCACCGCAACCTCCGCCTCCTGGGTTCAAGCAGTTCTCCTGCCTCAGCCTCCCGAGTAGCTGGGACTACAGGCACGTGCCACCATGCCTGGCTAATTTTTGTATTTTTAGTAGAGACGGGGTTTCACCATGTTGACCAGGATGGTCTCGATCTCTTGACCTCGTGAT